>CAAKHD010008465.1:129291-139840 GCA_901007705.1 Fistularia tabacaria | reverse complement strand
CCTCCTATGTCATATATTCTCCTCCAATTCCATCTTCAGCGTGCAACTGAACTCAGGATGCTGAGAAAAGAAAAGTTGAGATCTCACGTGCTATCGCACAGTGCGCAGTTATCGTGTTGTGTGTGTGTGCGTGTGCGTGTCTGTGTGTGTGTGTGTGTGTGTGTGTGTGTGTGTGCACCTGTCTTTTCATGAATGCCTACTGGACATTAACAACCTCTCACCAAAAGAGAGATGGGGGGGGGGGTCGTTTGCACGCTGTGATTGTAATCAGGTCGAACAAATACACAATAGGCTGTCGCCCACCTGTGGAATCGCAGGACCTAATTTCCATTCGCATCCTCCGTAATTAGTCAGAGCTTTTAATTCTTCGTGTTGTGTCCCAGGGAAAGCGATTGTACTCTGATTACAGGGTATCTCATTAGAACAAAAAGGCAATCCTCGACAAATAAGCTGAGCGAGCGCTCGCAAACACGCACATGAAACCTGCCTTCCCACGACGCTGATAAGTGTACTTAGAATGTTGACTATTTTCCTTCCCCATCCACCTCAGGCTCGGTCTGGGCTGCAGACGTGCATTTTTTTTTTTTCCCAGGAATTTAAACTCTGTTTGGTCTCAAACGATGAGAAGATAGAAGAAGAGGGAGGGAGATGGGCATTGCAATACTGGCCTCCGCAAAGATGCCCATTTAGATATCATTTCGTCATGTTTTTGAGCGTGTCCCCCCCCCCCCACTGCAGAGAGAGAGAGAGAAGAGGACAAGAAACAGGAAGCAGATTCAGCTTTCAACGCCTTATCATTCACTTGTGCTCAGCAGCTGATTGTGCCAGATCCAGGGAAACGGTGAACCTGTTAGGGAACTGTGGGTGATCGTTCGCTGGCGGCCGTCCCGTCCGCTGAGTGTCTAGAAGAGGGAGTTTCTGAATCCTGAAACGATATTACCAGGCAGAATCCCTAATGTCAGAGGCCTTGACGGCGACACTACGGAAAATGTCGGTGGCACTCATAAAACAGCAAGAAGAGGCACAGTGTGATTCATTCGGGACCGGGAAGTGTCCTCCTCCTGACAAAAATAACCGAACTTCAAAATCGTTTTAGACTATCATACTTTTCTGTTAACTAATCGAGCCGTGCATTCCCTCCACGCCACGACGAGGTTGAGGAGCACTAATAGGCAGGCTCAATCAAGAGGAAAACCAAGTGTTCACAACAACAACAGCAACAGCAAAACAACAAAGTCGAATGCAGCGTTCAGCTTCCATAATGGCGAGTAAGTCAAGATGAAGTGACAGAGCTCGGAACTAATGGGACAGTGTGATGGCGGCGGAGCGTTTCAATATTCTCGTCACGCTGATTTGGCTTCCCTTTTATTGCCTTTTTCTACATTTTTAGGGCGATGTTGTTTTTCTTCCGGGGGTACATTCTTAATTTGTTACGTTCCTTTTTTTTCCAGCTCCAATCAGCATTTGTGTCACAGCGATTGTTGCCCTCAAATACCCCCTCCCACCCTCAAAAATGCAGGAATAGCGTTAACTATATGATCAGCAAAAGTAGCAATACAATAGCAAGGAGTGGCTTTATTTACATTTGCTTTGCCAATAATCTTAAGTGGTGTATATGGAAAAGAAATTATATGCATTATTCATCATCTATAAATATATAATAAACTCCCACACACCAGAGAGGTGTCCGACCCATTTCTAGGTCTGTTCTTTGAAGCTGCAGAAAAGTCGAGCGTTGGCTTCGGGATTCAGGCTGTGCGGAACTCGTCACCTTTGGCTGATCCTTCCTCAGCGCCGTTCTGAAATTTGAGCATCCCCGTTCAACACGGCCCGCCACAGCTTGTCGTTCAGCGCATAGCCACTTCTGTGTCGCAACACCCACACCTGGATGTGAGTGAGGATGCAGGATTATTTTTACAAGCCAAGAAACAAATAGATCAACATTTTACCAGAAAGATAAGCCAGCATTTACAGGAATTGCTAAAGTCAATCGGTCTGTTTTTGTCATGTCTTCTCGTTTCGCTCATCTTTTGTCCTCCTTTCCCGAAAATGTGCTTTTTCCCTGTATGCCTGAAAGATGAATAAAAAAAAAAAAAGGTAGCACGGTACCGTGTAGGACGTTGCCAGTAATTCAAGGATGAGAACCTCGGTTAGAGCTGACAGGCCATCTTAGGTGTTTTCCTGACAGAAGTCACAAGGTTTAATTTCTCTCATGCGGTGTCTCTAAATAAGCATTTATTTTTATCTCGCCCTCCATCTTGCCTTACCGAATCGTAATTACTCATGCTTTTCTTTTGAGCGCTCGTTTCGTGAGCTATGACCTTAACGCCCTGCCCGAGGCTGGAAGATGCCATCTCGAATTGAATTCGAAGAAACCCTGAGAGAATATTGTTCAAGTGGTGACGGATACAGAAGGAGCTTTCCGTAGCTCTACAGCAAGGCTGATTTTAGCTGGGTTCGTTTGAGGATAGTGGAACATTTCAAGCTCTCTCTCCCTCTCCCTCTCTCTCTCTGACTCACCATATCCCTTCTCTCTCACCCCTCCCTCCATCCCAGACTGCAGATTTGTAACTCACAACAAAGATGTCCTCCTCGATTACACAACATTAAGATGATGCTAGGATCTTTCTTTGTTTTTCAAAGAGAAAGTACGCAAAAGCAGTATGCAGCGGTCGCTGTAATGCTTCTTTCTTTTTCCTGTTGCCGGGGTTAATGTGTCATTTTTTTGCACTTAATAGGAGCTTTACTCGACGTGTGCATGTCAGCATCCCTGAGCTGGTTTAGCATCTGTTTGGCTCTTGATGATACATTTAGACTCATGATACATCACTTAAGACCTGGTAGTTCCCTGTTCAGTCACTCATGGAGACCAGAGAGAAGATAGCTGCATCTGCACCACTGCTGTTTGATTTTTATTTATTTTTTTATTACTTTTAATGATCTCAGCCCTGTAGGATCTGCATGCAGCCAGCAGTCTTGTGTTTTTTCTTTACTGCACAGTTCTTTTATGCGCAGTATCTCCTTGTCTACCTTCACTAGGAATTGTGCAAACTTTAATTTTGCATTCAAATGGTCAGATCACTTTTACGGTCATTGAAAATCTCCGGCACCTTGAAAAATGGCAGATACCAACTTATCGTTTTGCCTTTGAGTTTCGTGCAAGAAGTTGGCTCGACAAGGCCCGGGGTTCACAGAAAACTTAACTCAATTGTATATAGATCTGGGCTGCAATTGAAACAAATTGAATATTACAGTTATAGGACTACTTTGATTCTGCCGCATGGGGGCGCAGTGGTTAGCACCTCCACCTCACAACAAGAAGGTCCATGGTTCAAACCTTTGTAGAGATTGAACCATGCACTGGTTTCCTGCATTTTGTTTCAGCCCCTAAATTGCCCGGATGAGTGAATTAATAGTGTTTTGTCAATCATGTGTCCCTGTGATCAACTGGAAACCAGTCCAGGGCAAACCCTGCCTCTCGCCCAGTGATTTCGAGTTCGCCCAGTTTGGATAAGCTCCACCCACCCAGACCTTCTCGACCCTAGTTGCATAATAAGTGGTATACATAATGTTTTGATGCAATCTTATATTGTCCTCCAATGTCTAATTCTATAAAACCTATCAAAACACATTAGAAGTCGATTTCACCCAAAAATGATGTGGTAGAATTGCAATATAGTATATATACATCTATATGTATATATATATATATATATACACACACACACATCTATATATATGTATGTTTGTGTCTGTATATATATATATATACATACACATATACATATATACATATATACCACTGCCATTTTACATGATTCTGCAATCAAAAGAGTTGGCCAACGCGTGCAACTATGTTGCAGTTAATCTAGGGGATCACATGAACTTGTTTATCAATTAATGTTTATCCGTTTATAATATAGGTGCAGATTGAAATGGCTGTTGGCATCTTTAATTTGCAAATTGCTCTTTGTACAGCAGCTTGTTTCATTCCTTATCTGAACGAGAGCAGCATGCAGTTTTCCTTGTTTTTCTTAAAATGGTTATTATTCATAATTATTCATAGCGAAGAAATTCCAACCTTCCTACCAGTTAAAAAAAAATGTTACATGAATTCTTTTATCGTGCCACATTTCTTGCCCCACTTAAGGCGAGAGCATCAACCAGCTGCAAAGTTTACTCTGATGAAGATGAAGATGGTGCAGGGATTTTAATGCACTGCTCTCGTTCTCATCCATAGTCCTTGACTTTGTCAAGTATTTTTATGCACATTTTTCATTAACCAAATTTACCAGCTACCTGAAAGCTGCAAGACACTAAGCTGCTTCCCATTTCTTCTTTGCTCTTAAGTGTTTTCCCTCCTTTATGGAACTGTGTAAGTTATCAGATATAATACAGGGCCAAGACGGAAGTAGCAGGAGATAGCTGGAGATTTTCACTGTCACATAAGACGAGTCAGTGAGAGAAGGAAGGGAGGCTTAGATAATCGAGGAGGAGCAAGGCATTAATGTCAGCCTGCAAATATAGCTCCGGGTGGAAACAGTCCCAGCCACATGGGAGTGATATGGCGGCGTCAGACCTCTGTATGCCAGAGCTGATGGATGAGGTGGAGCAACTCGTCAATCACGAGGACTCCCATTTCCCCTAATAGATCGGGCCCCACACTGGCAGAACCCGTTCACTAAGTTCACCACAGAGAAGTAAGAAAAAAAGTTAACCTGCAGCACAAAGGAGATTCTTTGATTGCCCGAGCAGAAATCTCTAGTCTGGGAAAAAGGGATCTGTGATGCTGGGGGAGGCTCTGTTTCCTTAAGGTCAAGTCATATCAGTGTGATAATCGCCTTCAGAGGCCGTCTGTCTGACCAGCTCTGGTCACACTCTTATCAGAACAACATACAGAACAGCCACAGGACGGTAAAAGGGCAGAGTGGTTAACCCCCCTCACAAAGGTTAATGACTCTCTTTACACCCCAGTTCCCATCACCCGTCTTACGGTTAGTGGTCCGCCCAATGGCTGCCAACCGGGCTGCTCATCAGACAGCGCTTTAATTCTGCTACTGCACAAGTGCCGCATTCAGTTGGTGTACCCAACGCTATGCAATCAGAACCTGAGCCGGCTCGATGTTATCCGCAAAGAGCTGGAACTTCTAAAGTCTTACTTATGCTTGCGAATACGTAGCTATCCATTCATCCATCCATCCATCCATTTTCTACCGCTTAACCAGAGGCATTCCCAGGCCAGCTGAGGGCAATCGCCCCTAATGGTACTGCTCCATTTGATGCTCAACCAAACGCAGCAAATTGGGCAATACTAGTGGAAGTTGCGTAGTATTCTCAGGCGCAACACGCAAAAGGAACAGAGACCAAGAAGACAACAAGGCATTGGTATTAACCAGGGAGAGGAATTCTCCGCTCACATGCCGCCATGTATTTAATGGCCACTTGCAAGTGAACTCTGAATTCTACACCACGCCCTGGCGGATGTATCACTTGAAGCAAGCAAGGGTAGTATGCTGGTAGTCCACTGATGTACCGATGTGTGAAACTGATGTACCAATTTACGTACATAACATGGGCGCAAATGAGCCTTGAGTTATTTCCATCCTGAAACTCACAACAAGAGCCGAACCCCATACAGTATGTGGACCCGGCATCTATACTTGTGAATTTAAAGAAAAAAATGTTGTTTTTCAACATTGTTTCCAACCACAGATCTTTAACAAGTGGACCACTCATTTTAGAAAACCGCTTTTATATGCACTGACCATTTAAAATTTTTATTTGAGCAATGGAGCCAATTTCAGGGCTTGATGCTGTCAAAAAGTCTGAAAATCCCTGGCAGCAATAGATGTCCATTTAACATAAATTAACACCGCCCTTGATGAGGAATCATGTTTTTCATCAGAAATGAAAAATTCAAAGCCATAACGATTAAATCAATTTCAATTTCTACGATCATGTCAATTACAAAAACAAGATACAACCGCATTGCTCTTCTCGAAGACTGAGTTTCACACCACTGTTTTTCAAGCAGCCCGTCAAAGTCCTATCAAAACATTTTGCGTGGAAAGCAACTTTTACAACAGGGGAAAGTGTAAAATGTTGAAAATTTAGTCTACTATTCAACCTGAAATTACAGTAAAGCAAGTTTTCCTCTTCCCCCTGTTTAACGGCACTGTTGGTGGGGGGGTAACTTCTAAGGCCTAAGGCAATGTTATCACCTCACAAAATCACTAAGGGTTTGCATTTAACTGGCTTTCTAACAGAGACATAGAGTACTGATCTTGTCCCATCCCACAAGTGCACTCCTCACATTTAACAGCATGAGCTGGTCTGCACATACAGTCTTCTCCACTCAGACATTACGAGAAGTATTTCATTGCTAAATTCAAGTACCAGCTACTGCTAGTTTATTTATTTATTTTGTTACAAAATCGAATTGAGTTTTCAAAGCAGTCGCTCACAGGTAAACCTCCTCAGGGTATTCTGCGTCACTTGTCCTGCGGAGCTACAGTATGAGGTCAACACTTCCATAAGGTCACCTCAGCGACAGTGTCATAGGATATATGAGTGTTACGGGGAGAGCATGTCGCAGAATGAGCAGTGGAATATAAGAGCTGCAGGAAGATCTCTTCACTTCCTTCAAGCCTTAGATTCACGACATCTAAATCCACTTGGGTCCCAATTTTTAAAAATGTTAAAAAGCGCACTGGGTCGAATTGGATACATTCGATGTGACGTTTCATTCTGCAACATCTGCCGCAGCGCGAACATTGTTAATGGGACGTCAACACTTAAATGAAGAAGTGTTTGCAGAGGCTCAAATGGCCATTCGTGTTTGAACAGCCATGGAAAGATCAGTCCCTATTGAGCACCAATATTGTCATAAGGTGATATTTATCGTTGTGTTTTGTGTAATTCCTGTCCTTGCTAAGTAAAAGAAGCTCTGCATTCTCTACCGATCAGACATAAAAACAGCCCTACTCGACATTCGAAACCTCCAGGGAACCGAGACTAAGCAACTGGTACCCGGACAGGTTCTTTTTCCCTCCTCCAAGACATTTGATTATCTCTGTCTCTTTACTGCCATCCTGTTACCCAAAGTCTCCGTCAGCAGGGACCCAGTTGAAGGTGAACAAAAAAAAAGAAACATTATAATTCCCACCAGCTTTATGTTTGCGTCGCGTCATTTGAGATCTGGAGACGGTCAGGTCACATGAATGGCCTCTTGCTAATATCTGTAACATTATTTAGCCCCACGATGACAATTATAGTTGGAGGGGGCTCATTCTGTACTCAAGAGGAGCGAAAGTAGAAGAAGGCCTCACAAACCACTTCATTAATCACTTTGTTATTTTAATTTCACAAAGAGGGTCAGTTCTCTTGCTACAAAAGTACATGAGTTTGTTGGCCCAAATGTTTTGCATTTCCCGGCTGGACCAAAGAACACAGGAACAAGCAGTTGTTTAGAAAATGTAACATTTATTTACTTTTTGAAATATCATTTGCCTGTTCATTTTCTATTTATCTATATATATCAAAAAAATATAGATTTATATGTGTGTGTGTGTGTGTGTGTGTGTGTGTGTGTGTGTGTGTGTGTGTGTGTATGTGTGTGTGTGTGTGTGTGTGTGTGTGTGTGTGTGTGTGTGTCTTAAGTGATGAAACCTTGCGATGTGTTTCCATCGACTGCGCAAGGTTTGCTTTTTGCTTGTATTCGTTTTTTTCTCTTTTCCTGTGAACAGATGAGCTTCAAAGCCTTTCATCATACAAGTCTTTTTCAAAGAACCAAAGGCCAGACAGAATAAGGTGAAAAGAAAAAGAATTTAAAAATCTTTTGATAACTAACTTTGTTTTCTAAATATCAGAGGTGTGGAATTTAAAGATTCGTAACATGATGTGTAGAACATAAAAAAATGAGATAACTAATGGATTTTTGACGGAGAACCCCCGCACTTGTCCAAGAATGTAGTTATCCTTTCTGAGTACTCATATAATAAAATGGTAACACATTTTGCAAACATTTCTAAGATAGAACTGAGCAGTGACAGCCCATGGAACAGAGAGCAAATGACGTCAAAGCATCTTTGTAATAATCACTGAGTTTTCACAATATTAACATCATTTGCAATACTTGCTAGCAAACACTGATTTAATAAGTGACAGTTGAGTGCTCAAGAATCCGAGCATCACAGCCGGTGTGTGATCTCATAACATATTACTTCTTCTGATATTCAGTATCTTTAAACTGTATTACTTCCATTCATTCGGTCCGTCTTTACTCTCAAGTAAACTGAAGTCTTTTGGCCAGCTGCCTCGAAGGTTTTCATTTCCTAAATCCCTCCTATTTGCAATCAGCTAACAGGGATTACCCTGGAAAGTCTGTTTACAAGGCTAACTATGAGCAGCACGGATGACAGATGTAGCTTAAGTTAATTAATCGTCCCTGACATTAAGAGTTACACCTTTACTCCACCTCCTCTGTTGCTCTGCCAGCCATTTGAAACAATATTAATCACACACACACGCACACGTGCGCGCATGTACCTACAAACACCATCGCTCACAAACTAGCATTCATCATTAGGTAATTATTGTAATTATTTAATACGTTTAACAAAGCGACGTGTGAGTGTGTGCATGCGTGCGTGTGTCTATGTGTGTGCATGTGTCTGCTGATATCCTCGGCAGTCCCGATGACATCTGCAGTTTGATGGGAAATAAATCAATATCAGAAGGACATCTTTGTCACCTCTAACTGATATTTGCGTATTTGGAAATTACGAAACAATTCTAGCCTGTCCCCATTCATCACGGATGTAGTGCCTGTCTTTCCTTTCCTCCCTGCCTTGAATTAGATCTCATAAAATTATATTCCTTCCCTCCCAAATGACAAGTGTGTATCTAGAGTCTGGATTTCAAGCTGGAGTGATATCTTTTTTATTCCAAAGAGAAAGACCATTAATCAGATGCTTCCTTTTATTTTAGTACTTGGTGACAATGAAAAAGGGGTTACTTAAGGGTATCTGTAGAAAAAACATGATACCGAAACGTACTTTATACAAATACTTCACATAAAAGTCATGTAGGATTGGAGAGCCTAAATTGCCCAGGTTTATGAATGAGAGAGTTAATGGTTGTTTTGCTCTTTATGAGAGGGGGAATGGTTTTAGGTCTCTAGATGTGGCCCTGCCATCAACTGGAAACCGGTCCAGGGTGAACCCTGCCTCTTGCCCGACGACAGCTGGGATACAGCAGTGTAGACAATGAATGAAGGAATGACATACAAGTCCTTTATTTCCATACTATGAGAAACACATGTCGGGAAAAACTGTCTGTTTGATAGGTCTTTAGAGTAATTTAGGTAATGGCAATGGAACATACCATAAGACAGGTGGACGAGCCCCTACTGTGACCCTCCGGGTGATGTAAATTACCACACCTTTGGCATGCACGTTGACTTCTATCCAGAGAATGTACTTTGTAATATCTCTTGCTGATTTGACAGTGACTCGCAGTGAACGCTTTTATGTTAATACGATTTACGATCATCCTCCGTGGATTTGAATATTTTCAAAAATATTGAAAAAGTTTCAAACCTTGATAAACCTTAATCCAACATTTACTTTAGACAGAGTTGTGTTTAAGCAGCTCCGTCAGACCACGAAGGGACAGATTCAAACTCCGTGAGTCCACGTCCCTCTTACCAGTAACATTAAAAGAGCGGTCACAGAGCCCTTCTCCACCACGAACTCCTTGACCACATGCCGCACAGCCTCGCTCACATTAACATCTTCCAAAATACCAGGTTATTCAAACCATGTAGCCCAGAATCCTGAAAGGCATGTTTCCTTTGAGTCACAGAAGTGAAGGGCTGCTTCGTTTCTCGCCGCCCTTCCTTTATCTGGAATGGATTCATTTCGTCACGACCCACGGGAGGGAGATGCTCCCCTGCAATGTGTCATGGAAAAGAAGAAAGATCTTGCACTAAATCAACAGAGGTCTTGTGACTGCTGTTTGAGTGGAGTCTGCCAGTCTATATATAAACCCCTCCCTATCAGCTCAGCGGCTGTTGGACTTCAGCTGACCTTACCGCATTAAATGGACCAGAAGGATCTGGGATTTAACTGACCTGGCATGTAGATCCAGTGGGATGAGAGGCAGTTCAGTTCCCCCCCTGAAGGAGTACCGCCAAAGTCCACTCTGCCCCGGGCTGTGAGAAATTACAGCTTTTGCTGTCATGGGGGCTAAAAAGGACAATTTAAAAAAACAAAACATGTTTGACCCTTATCAATAGCACTGTGACATCAGCGGTACGACGAGTACTGGGACATCCAACGTCAGTATCAGCATTCAGCTGTACCTTAACTACAGCTCACATAGACAGAAAACTCTGATTGAATACTTGGAAAGTATTTCACCCGCAAGTAAAAAAAAAAAAAAAAGAAAAACGGTCCTGTATATCTAGACCCCCCCCCCCCAAACCCCCAAGGGCCCCGGGGGCTTTTCCAAATTCCCCCACGCAAAAGGGCTTAACCCTGACCCAAAA
>CAAKHD010008465.1:82172-129271 GCA_901007705.1 Fistularia tabacaria | reverse complement strand
CAGATCACAAAACAAAAAACTCTGGTTTAATATTTGGAAAGTTTTTCCCCCCCAAGTAAAAAAAAAAAAAAAAGAAAAACGGTCCTGTATATCTAGACCCCCCCCCCCCCATACCCGCAGGGTCCCAGGGAGCTTTCCTAGATTCCATCAGGCAAGAGGCTGTAACCTGTACCATAAAGAAACTTGAAGTATATGAGGGGAAAATTTAGTGGGTTCAATTAACCTGCGGTTTCGCAGGCGAAAGAAACCTTGGAACCCTGAAAGAAAAGCCACACAGAGATGACGCACACTCCGGAAGGAAACCGGTCGGTCCCCTGTGTGGAACCAGGAGCTTCTTGCCATAAGGCGGACATGTTAGCCAGTGTGCCACTGTGCCGCTTGTTCAACACACAGCCATGACTTTGAGCTTGTCTTTTGTTTTCCAACATATATTTGACATAATTCATATTGGATATGATGTTGCTAAATCATTTGTAATGTTATAATTTGATGTACTCTTGGTTTCCATGACCGATAATTGTGTCCCGCAGTCCCCCAAATAACATTTCTTTCTTCTTTACCCCCCTGTTTGGCACAACCTGTCAGCTGCAAGCATGGCAAGATTTTTTGTTCTTTTCCCCCTCTTTTCTTTTCATTAGCCCTTATTTATGCAATCTTTGAAAGCACTCTGTCTTGATTTCTTCAAATGAATTAGTGTTTTTTCTGGTGATTACACAGAACGATCGATCTAACTGGGTAAGGGGAGCTGATACCCTTCAGTGCCAAAGAGAGATTAGGAGAGAGGAACAGAGAGAGAGGAGGCAATAGTGTGATAGAGCAAGAGGGGGTATGAGGGTTGGGGGGGACAGGTACAAATGACGGACATTTGTCATTAGATTCAATCATTTATTCTTTCATTCATACATTCATTCATTATCTATAAGGCTTACCCTGCACAAAGGTTTGCAGGGGTGCTGGAGCCTATCCTAGCTGTCACTGGGTGGGAGGAGGTTTCACCCTGGACTGGTCGCTAGTCCATCACAGGGCCACAAATCGAGACATACAGCCTTGCACACATCTTGGCAATTTAGGGTCGGCAGTTGACTTACTGCATGGTTTTGGAATGTGGAAGGAAACCAGAGAACCAAGTGTGAAATCCACGCAGGGATGGGGAGAACATGCAAACTCCAAACAGAGAGGTTGGCTTCGAACCAGGGGTATTCTTGCTGTGAGGTGGACGTGCTAAATACTCTGTCACTGCGCCGCAAACATAAATGATATATGTCTGCAAATACCAATTGCGCTGACAGTTACATGGTAATAGCTGAAATGATACAATGATGACTTTTAATATTCATCAAAGAAGCGATGGCAGATGCCTGGTGAGAGCTGCAGTAGATCAAGTCATGCCCACGGGAACCAGCAAAATAAGAGAGCCCAAGAACTCAGGGGAAGATATGAGGTTGCTGTCATGCATTGATGATGGGACATGAGTGCAGACAGGACAGGAAGAATGGAGAGGAGAGAGATGCATCATGGGAACTCCCTTAGTCTAAGCCTATGGCAGCATAACTAGGCTCTTGCCAAGCTCTAACATACTTACTATTTAAACTCACAGAATAAGTCCCCTCATAATTTGAGAGTGGAACACCAAGCAGATGGGCTGTTCAAACCTTGAGTAGGCCGCAGCCTCCAGGTCAATTCCTTCCACACCCTGTGAGTGGCAGCCATAAGTTAGTTTAGCCCATCTGGCTATGGTCAGACTGCCAGTCTGAGGTTGGCACCAACAGATCTCTGTCCGTTTGAGAGTTTGGCTTAGTTCCTCTTAAACCAACAGGCACCAAAGAAAAAAAACAAACTTGCTGCAAAATGGAAAACGATTCCATTACGCCGTGGTTAATATTGACAGATGTACTGTGATACTAGTTTGTACAGGAAGCTTCCGAGAAGAAACAGATGAGCAAAATTAATAAATTAAACTACATTCAAGCAAACGTTAAGAGTGGAGGTTTTAAACGCTGAACTTAAAGGAAGCAAAGCTATTTTAAGTGTAGGGCAAGGCTGGTGTTATCAAAACATCTGGATGTTTCATGCATCTCTACCGGTGGCAAAGACTTAAGTTATTCCGACCGAGCGAACAAAACAAAATCAAATTATCCGCTTTTGAAAATGTATTCTATTCAAACTTATGGTCAAGGAAATAGAATACAATTTAAGGAATTAGGTAGTTGTGCAAAGACCAAGTTGTTTCTGCGGATTATGTGTTCACTACGTACTTTAGGGGGTACGTAGGGGTCAAAAAGCTATTTAACCCCTATGGAAATGATATAAGGTTTTGTTGTTATGAAAAGATAGCGTACATTCTCTGACTTCTTGGAACTCAAGAGGCTGTACAGCAGGTATTTATTTGTAACTGCACGTCCAAAGGGAGTTTCAACAAATGATGCACTCGTCAGCTGTCAACTCCCACACAAAACCCACAGCCTGCAGTCTCTTCTCCACCCCCTTCAATTTGTATTTAAATGACACCGCGAAACAGGAATTATGTGTGTGTGTTTCTGTGTGTGTGACAGGAAATAATACAGAAACGGCGAGTGGTAGTAGTGTAATTTCCATTCTTAAGACTTGACCAAGCTTAACCCGTTGACACTGACCCTGGAGCTCACGCATGCTCCACGGGCCACCATATTCCCATGGGGGCACTGTTGACAAAAGAGATATAAAAAAATACCCTTAACAGCCAAATTTACCTCTCTTTTTCAAAAGAGCAATCATTATAAAATTACCTAAAATTTTGACCTCAGCACAAAATATTACATATATATTAGTTATTAGATTATATAGACATAATTGTATGCTGGGATTGGTCCTCCTGCCAGAAGGTTTCTTTCATTTCTTTTCAGGTTTCTTTTTTTTTAGCTGAAAAATAAAAGTAGCATATTTCTTTCAGGGAATTTAATCACATGTTTTCGCAACACTAGCCACTTTCCCACTGTAGGAACTTATTGCAGTTCCAACAACCGTTTCAGGAAATATTCTGTGTCTTTGACATTTGGACAGCATGGGAACACAGGACATGGACCTCAGTTCCTAGAATCCCCTCAGCTCAAGGCAGGGTCCTTTTACAGTTCCATGGGGCCTTGGTGATTGGTAAAAATCATAAGCGATGCCCAATTACCAGATACTTCTTGCGGACTGCGGAGCAACAGTTTTAAAAACTATTGTGGTCATCGGTCAGCTGTTTTCTTGGTAGAAAATGACCTGGTAGAAAAATGATCTTAAAGTAATGTGTGACCGTGTGGCGATTATTTCAGGTGATTATATTGTGTTGAAACCAATCCTGGTGGCGGGTTTGTCTTTGAACCCAGGTCCGGTGACAGGCCTTTGGCCCGCCACCCCTCCCATCCACCCCCCTTCAGACATCGAGATTCTTCAATTGATAACCGGGGGTCACTAATGACAAGTGGAAAGTTGAACACACTCGAGCAACCTGCACGCAACACGCACCACAGTGTTTTCAATCCATGCATGTGTTATAAGGCATGATTATAACAATTGAGTCAATGTACGCAAACAGTGTATGCAAATACAGAGCAGCAAGATTACCGCACTTAAGGGGCTTGAAAGCTGCTCAATTGACCCGTGTGTTTCTTCATCAGATCTCCTCTTTCCTCTTTCCTCCTGAGCAACTTCTCTAAACACTTAAGACACGAGACTGACTTCTTTGAATTGTCCAGCTAATCTTTGGTTCAAGGATTGTGATTAATCTAATTACGGATATTTCCGGTCATTAGATCCACTGCAAGCAAAGTTGGAAGCAGAGATTGCAGCGACGGAGAGTACAGATAAAGCATTGTGGGAAAACTAAATAAAAAAGGGAAAAGAAGAAAATATATGGGCCACTGTTAAAATTAGAAGTCTAGACTTGTGCTTTAAAGGAAATTGATGTAAATTTTCATAAAGATTAATGGCTGTGTATCTGTCCTCTGCACTTTTTTCCCCTCTCTGCCAGGAACTGACTTGCAACACATGCACAGAACTTGTTTCATTTGCTGGAAAAATGACTATCGCAATCTACAAGCATAGCCCTTGTGGTTTTCAGCAAGTATTTGCTGTTATTTGACATTTTTTGCTCATATTTTAATATCTGACATACTTTTCGGTGCTTGTCTTCCACCTCCTCACAAATTGTTTGATGGGAGTGATAAGTGATGTGTGTCTCCTGTCACATGTCAGTCAGGCAGTCGGATGTGTGAGAGTGGTACGATCATTCAGAGACTAGTCTTTTCCAAGAGCTACTTGGCTCTTTAACAGAGATTCCAAAAAACCATTGGAGCCCTGAATGTCTCTGCAGCATGTGACCAGCTGCTAGAATAGATAGACATGTACAACATAATATTACTGTGCTATACATTTGTTGTTACCCATTATATATCCAAAATCACAAATCACATTGTGCCTACTTATACAAAGAATGGTTGAGTATAGGCACCTCCAACATTACCTGCACTCCATGCCACTATTACTAAAACATTTATGTATATGTATGTGTGTATTTTTCTCTAGTACTATCATTTACATATGTCTCGAAATTATCTCTCTATTCGCAGTCGGGTTTCCACTTCAATCTGTATATATACAATATATATACACATGTATATGTGATGTACATATCCAGCACATTCAGTGTGTATTCATATATATTTATCAATCTCATTATATATATCTCTATATATATAGAGAGATATATATAAAATATCCACCTCATTCTGTGCATATGTATGGACAGTACCTGTGTTCTGAGTATATATATACATATATAAACAAACATCACATAGACATACATGGACATTATATACTATGTTTATCTTCAGTCATCTATCTATCTATCTATCTATCTATCTATCTATCTATCTATCTATCTATCTATCTATCTATCTATCTATCTATCTCTGTCTGCCTGTCTCTGTCTCCCTGTCTACATTATGAGCTTATAGAAAATAATCATCAAACTACTCTATTGATACATTTTCTGACAGCAGTTCAATGACAGTCATGCAAAAAGCCTTCATATCTTAGTTATTACCATAGCTCAATTCTCCGACAGCTCCAGTCACTTCCACCTCAATAGTTTGATATACCCTGTTCTCAGCTTTTTTTTTCATCCAAAAATGTTCATCCAAAGTATTGTAGTCTTTGACTTTTCTTGATCATTTTTTTGCAGCGTTCTGTCAGCTTCCTGGTGTGATTCTATCAAGGAGCATAAACGTAAGAGCTCACATACCTCCTCTTTTTTTTGAGGGAGATTTGTGCTGATTTATGACAAGGCTTATATAAGTTTTAACACTGACTACATGACACACATTTATTTGTTTAACAAAGAATGATGGGGCGACAGTGTCTAATGAGTTATAAAAGGTAATTTTAATGTCATTAGTTTATGTCTTGCAATTAGCTCTACCATTAGCTGAATCGTGCTTGATACAAACCATTATTGATTAAGTCCAATATTTAAAGTTAAACAAGTATTTGCTTGAAAAGGATTCCTGAAAGAGTCATAACTTTGAAAGTGTATCATCAAACACTTAAGGAGTAGTTTATCGATGGATGAATGAATAATGTACCATATTGATGATGTTAAACATTGGGTTGCTTGTTATCAAATTGCTATGTTGTATGAAGTACCTTTGACTTATGCAGGCTTCTATGAAAAAAGTGGTTAATGGAAAAATGGAAAATGTGATGAATTGATCAGATTATTGATTAGTTCAAGCACCCTTTGGACTGCTTTTAGATGAGCAAAGATGCCGGTCTTAATTGACCATATAACTTGACCATTTCAAACCCTGCTATAGTCGTTTTCAAGGTCAAAGCATTTTTCTTGAGTTCTATTCATTCATTCATTATCTGTACCGCTTATCCTGCACTTAAGGGTGTGGGGGGAATGGGAGGGGTTCTGGAGCCTGTCCAAGCTGTCATTGGGCGAAAGGGTGGGGTTCCATATATAGAGGCAAACAACCATTCTCTCTCTCATTTACACATCATATAGAAACATAAAGCCATTAATTCGAGGTCCCCTGTCGGAATTGAACAAGGGACTCACTTTCTGTGAGATAGGAGCGCAAACGACTGTGCTGCCCTAGTTCTATTCAATGCAACTAAATATTTGCTTTATATTTCAAAAGAGTGTGTGGCGCTCTCTCACTCAATTGATTCATAAAAGGTTTCATTCATTCATTTATCCATTCATTCATCCATTCATTCATTCCTCTTTCTTATCGTATCACTTTGTGGCACCGAACAAGTTGTGTAATTTTCAGAGCCGGTAGTAAATATCCCAACATTCTCCTTCCAGTATAATAACCCACTATGAATATGTGGGACATGAATTCATGACAAATTTTTACCAATATTAACACAATCAGTTACTAGATAAACGAGAGAATTACTGTTTTTAGGATAATGGGTAAGGGGGCTGATGCAACCAATGATTGTCATACTTTCTTTCTGTCTGCATTGATGTTGGGTAAGTAAAACATCAAATGTATGACAGCTTTCCACAAAGGCGCATCAGTGATAACACCTGCGTCTGGGTGTGGAGCATACATTGGTTGGGTGACCAGCCGAGTTCTCTGATGGCCTTGTGTTTCTCAGTGGGGTTATCTGCACCTGAACAAAGCTTCTCTCCTTCCTTTCTCTCTGCCTGTCTTTTCATTCTGCTCCAGGCTGTGTCAAGGTATGAGCAAAAGTACAGCTACCGTGGTATCAAAGCGTTAATAAAGGGATTGATGCCCCGCTATTATACAGTGACATGTCTCTTTGCGCTCTTCTGTACACCGAGAGGAGTGGGTGATGGGGTTTAAGGGTCGACTGATCAGAAAAGAGTAGTTACACACTCCATTTCCCTTCTGCGCTAATTAGCATGTCAACTGTGAAGGCGCCTCCAATGAGCCGTTCAGGGGAGCAACCAATCAGGGAGGGTATTCTTCAAAGGGCCTCTTTGGTCAACCCCTTGCAACATTCAGGGGAAAGATTAAACACATTGTCCTTCTTTTTTCACTTGCACTCAAATCTCAGTCGACATTAGGGCCGCCCATAACATCGATCACAATTAATCCTGGTGGGGTGGTGTAGTTGCATCCATCCACAGGGTTGCATCCATCCGCACTATGACATTTGTCATTTGATTGAAATCCAGGGCAGCCACTCTGACAGCTGATCTATTTTTTTTCGGTACACAGGTCCGCCACTCCATGATTTTGCATTCATTCACACCAACTTACTGGAAAATTTTAACAAGCCAAAGAGTCGCCTATTTAGCTACTAATTTATTTATACTAAACTTAAGAAAGCATATAAGAATGACATTGGGGGAGCTGGACATAGGAAGTAGGAAGCAGGAAGCCTAAAAGCCGATTTTTTTTTCATGACGTCAGATCCGCAGTGTGTTAGCCTCATCTATCAGTCTACCATTGCTATTCCGAAGACGGGAAATACGGAGCAGCTTTTTGCGGACTGTTCATACAAACCACAGTTCATACAGTTATGCAAGTGTAACCCACCTCATTATTTGTGTTGTTGATGAAGTCATTTAAAGTTAGTTTCCTATTTTTTTTATCCTCAGACACAATTAGCATCGTTCTAGTAGTATTTTATCTCTTTGACCTTTTCAGCATTTGTTAGCAGCTAGAAAAAGCTTTCCAGCAACAGATTGGTGCTGCAACACCCGAATTTCCCCTATGGGGATCAATAAAGTATCATCTTATCTTCTCTTAGCTTGGAACGTCAGTGCTGTCAAATTGTAATTTCACTTTCCCTCTGAAACTGCCGCATAGAAAAAAAACACCAAAATACTACTAAATATATTTATGAATAAATACATGTTTTACATTTTTATAGAAGGTAGATCAGCTTGACTTGGTCACCACTGGTATACAATAGGCAATATTATCAGAGCATTATAAGAGCAAGGTGTGTGTTTGGAGTTGAGACTGATACATTTTTATCGTCTTGCGCTGCGAAAACGGACCATCCGTGTCAACCTGTATTCATAAAGGGTTTCTAAACAGAAAACAATATTTTGGCAGACTCCTTTTTTTACACTCTTTTTCCATTCTTCCCCTCTCATTAGCCCACAGCCGGGGGACAGTGCAACACCAATGCTGTTATACAAATAACAGAGCCATGCCTCTGGCACACCAATTATTATTATATATTAATGTTTCCTAGCGTGAAACAAAGTCAGAAATTGAGTACCAAAGCTTCACAGGTTGTTGGCTTGAAACCCAACGAGGGAAGGGGAGGAGGCACAACTTGGTTGAGCTTTAATTTATTTGGCAGGGAGATGAGACAAAAGGCAGGTCTACCAGCCCTGAGCTCTGACTAATAGGTTTCCGAAAATACAGTTTTCTGCCATTACGAGACTAGACCAAAGCTGGAGGCGGTTACAAAAAAATAAAGAAAGAAAGAAATCCGAGGTGAGGTGGTCGCCTCCTAATTCTCTCTACATGAACAACTGCGCTGGGGATTCTGAAGAGTCAGGTTTAAAAAAAAAAGGAGATGGTTTTTTCTTATAACTACAAGGCCTCAGTGATTCAGGATTCGCAAGGGAATGTAAAAAAAAAAGGGAGTTTGGTCTGAGCTGTAGCGCCATTGAGCAGCGGCATTTTAATACAAGTCCAGGCTATTTGCATGAATCCTTTTTTCCGTGTGAAGAGCAGTGTTTTTAATTTTTTTCCTAAAAGGAGACAATACTCGGACGTTGCGGACAGCATGCTATAGGTGAAATCGAACCCCCCATCCCTGTCACTGCCACTGTTGCCGGCGTAAGCAGACAGCACATCATCGACATACAAATGGTCGCCCCCCCACATGCCTCACCTCTATGAATGCAGAGTGGCTCGTAACACAAGCTCTCGTTTTCACTCACTACCTCCTTTATCGCCCCCGGAAAACAAAAACGCGTGAGGAGGAAAATCCACAAAATATGAACAAATTTCTTTTTCATGAATGTTGGATTTTGCAAACTCATTTCCACAAGGTCTGTGTTTTTAATCCTGGAGAATAATACAGCTTGATATATGGCAAGAATTAGAGGAGGCGCAGCTCTCTCCCATGGCAAGAGGTGGATAAGTAAATCTTTAGGGGGCAGGAAGTGGGGGCAACTCTCAATGGCTCAGTTGTTCACCGTCAGCTGACTTCATCATCTCCTAACTTGGGTTTAAAAAAATATTCGCGAAACTTTCGCTGTGGCATTTCCGTTTGCTCTGTCTTTTAGACAAAATTAAAATAATGCTTGGAAAAGGACGTGCAGACAAACAGTCATATACCCTGTAGACTTACGATTGATTATTTTTCTTTCAATCTGAATATCCCCCTTTTTTTGTTGTTGTTGTAAGGAATCCGCCTGGTGCTCTGGTTTTGACTTAAGCGGATGTGCATATTTTGAGTCTTCATCTCTCCAGGTCCCTCTAGGGATGCATAATTCCTTGCATTGCATAACGGCAGGTTTTTCTTCTCTTTTTTTTTTCCATTCACACTCCTCCCGCTCCAGGAATAAACATATGCTTAGATCTCTACAATTTTACTCTTTTGCGTTTGTTGAAAATTTGTTCTATTCCTTTGCAAAACATTGCGACAGCGTAGCAGACTGAGATTCGGCCCGCATTTTGCAACATTACCTCAGCATCACCCTCCCTTATCATTTTTGGGTTGCAGCCGCCGTGCCTTCTGGCCAGGGTTTACTTAGTACATGCTCATTAGGTTGGTTAGGCCCTGTGTTCGCGTAGCATCTCTTAATGGACGTTTAATTCCCAGGGCATCAGTCAGGTCAGATCTCAGTTAACTGTACGGTTCTCAGAGGAGCGCCCACATTACTCCGTGTCCAAGTGAAATGAAACAAGAGGACAGACCGAGCAACACACACGTACACACACACAAACGCACGCACACGTGTGCAGTGATGCACACGTACAAGTGGGATCTCTGTTCTCCCCGAGTTGCTCCAACAGAATGCGGGAGCTCATCTGTGTTTGCGCTGGGTCAGATGGTGAAGCTGCAGATAAAAATGATTAAAAAAGAAAAAAAGAAAGAAATGTTTTTGGACACGAAGCACTTATTACAGTTTCTTAAGAAACGGTCATGGATAGATCAACCAGGTGTCGCTTCAGCTCATAATTGAGGTCATTTTTACTTTCACCCTCAAACTTCGGTCATGCAACGAGACAGTCAGTGTCTACTTTGTACTTAATGCATGATTTCCTTCGGTTTCGAGTACATTTGTGCACTTGCAGCTGTACAGTACAACAGCAACGGTGAATTTGCTTTTTATATGGAACGATAGATGCAGAGCCGGCCCTACTGAATGTGGTGTCCTAGGTGAGATTTTTTTATGGAGCCCGCCTCCATCGACCATTTACACACGCTGACAAGAAAAATTAAATAGCGTTGTTTTTTTTACTGTTGTCTTTAATTTATAAGATCAATCAATTTCACCCCTAACCAATTACAAATAAACACATCACATTATTCCGAAATAAAAAAGAAATCCTGCAAAGCAGTGAATGAATAATTATAACAGTACTAAATTATGAATACAACGAGCGGGCACATCCACAAATGAACCCCCCTTTCCTCACAAAGCAAGCTTAGGCACTTATTAGGTATTTTCCTTGTAAGTAATATCAATTGCTTATAATGAATTGTGAGCTTTTTGCCATTTCAAGAGTTAATTGTAATAACTAGTTTTAATATAATTGTATTGAAGGTGATTTATTTATATATTTATTTATTTATTTATTTATTTATTTATTTATTTATTTATTCGAATTTTGTGGCGGCCCCCCTGGAGGGCACAGCACCTTCAGCTTTTGCCTGTATTGCCTCACGGGCATGCCAGCTCTGGCTATCATGAATCTCACCGCTTCTCTTCCCTTCACATAAGTCAATGAAGTACATTTGCGCTGGAGCTTCCGCAAGAACCGTTGTAACCGCAGTCTGAAATAAAAAGACGTTTTCAATGATGCAAAATTGCATTTTATATTTCCATGCATTGCTGGAACAACTACTTTAAATAATAGGAACAATGCAGGTCTCACTCAATATTTATTTATTCCAGTCTTTACACAACATAATCACAGCAGCTGAAGGGTGGTGACAGCAAAGCTATTCATTCTTACCCCATACATGCATGTCCTTTTGGGTTTTTTTTTCCTCTCAATTCAAAGCAGGCAAACATTTGACGAAGTAAAGAAAGAAGGACGAATACCTCCAGCAGGTATAAAAAAAAGAAAGAATCACCTACAGAAAACCAGGCAAGGATATTTTGCAGTGGAAGATTAGGAGTTTGACACCATAGAAATTTTTAAAGCTGATGGGATTGATCTAGACGAGTGTTGCCGGCTGCAGCAGGCCATGTATTACAGGGTTGCAAAGATCATATCACTTCATTACCTATCAAATTTGAGAATAATGGTAGTAATTTTTTCTTAAAGCCTAATGAATGTTTTATAACAATATGACATCTTTCACAACCCCATATCTCCAACAGCACTGCATACTTTTGCGGCAAGAAAAAATACGAAATCCGAGACAATGTAGAGCAACGAGAGATAATGGCGGAGCAGTGGACGAGTGGCAACTTTATTTCTTTCACACAAAAACTAACTGGCAGTGAACTTCCGTGGACCGCAATGCCCGTGGCCTAAACCCCGCCCATAGCCCCTAGTCCCATGGGGTTAGAGGCCACACAGCCCCGCCCGAACATCAGAAAGGGTCTCTCAAAAACAAACTCGTCCCTCACGCTTGAGTAGCCAGCCATAATGACTGTGTCATCCCTCAGTCGAAACAGCAGGAGGCAGGAGACAACGAACCCGTGGAGGTCCTGCTGGGGTCCTGGAAGGAGAGCGACAGGGAACCTGGAAAGGAAGCATAACTTCCCCAGCCACCCTGTGAGCTGGTCTGAGCCGATCCAGCGTGACCCGCTCTCCATGCCCACTCATATCCTGCACAAATCTTTTAACACCCGTCTCAAGAACCCGGTACACTGTCATAAGAAGTACCATCACCCCAAATGACCACAACCGAGTCGACCAGAGCACTGGCACAAAGTGTGGACCCCTTTCCGAAGTGATGTCAGATGGGGTGTCGAAACGGGCGACACAGGAAGAAAGAATGGTTCACGCCACATCCGGGGTCGTCATGGAGACAGCCGGAAAGCCTCCGGTGGTTAGATCGACCATGATGAGCAGGTGTGTAAAACCCTGCGATGGAGGTAGACGGACCACCAGGTTGATATGGACATGGTCAAAGTGCCTGGCCAGAATCGGAAACAGTTCGAGGGGTGCCCTAACGTGCTGGTGGACTTTAGCACGCTGGCATGCCACACATGCAACCGCCCACTTCTTGACGTCCTTACACATACCAGACAGACAAAATTTGCACTCACCAACTTCACTCTCGAAGGGGAGTCGCGAGCTTCCTCCGAGTCAGACATGTTCGGCACCAACCAGCGTCAAGGTCATCGATGTAGCACAAAAAGAGAAAATGGCGGAGCCATGGACGAGTTGCAACTTTAATTCTTTCACACAACAGCCCCAGGTCCCGTGGGATGAGAGGCCATGCCACAATAACACATAACTTAAAGCATCACATATTTAAACGGAGATCACTTTCAACTTATGAAGAGGTACTTCAGCTTCGACATTAATATCCTTTTTTTGCGCAGTATCTCCACAGAGTATCGAGTGATCGCTGCAAAAGGTTTTAATGACTAGATGAGCTAATATACTGTATTGATTTTAATTATTACGGATGAAACTATGATGGGAACATTCTTTGATATGATATTAAGTTTAACAGGCAATCCAGGGCTATCAGTTTGATATACTTACCATATATTCGAGGTAAAAAAAAGATGCTTGATTGCAGGTATTCCTTTTAATATTGCGTATATCGCGTGTATTACACTCCCATCCTTCATCATTAATATCACTATGCAGAACAAAGTACTTATTTTACTTTTATACACACTGGTAAATGCATGGTCAAGAATATTTCCTTCTCTATAGAAAATAACAATATGGTTTAAAAACAAGAGGTTTCCCCTTTACTTTGAGCACACCACAGCTGACATAATGCGCAACGGGGATTTCCCGTTTCCCCCTGATGCTTCCCCTCCTCTGAATCAGCTACCATCCAAGGGACAGGTGGAGCTTCCTAACCTGTCTAATACACGGCTCTCTGCTGTGGCTCTACCTCTCCTAAGCCAGCACGGTCGTTAAGGCATCCGACCAGTGAAACTCAATGGGAGACTGTCCAACCCGTCTGCCCGCCTCCGAGGATTTTTCGGCTGCATGCTGGCAGACTGTAGGTGAGGTATTTATATGAGCCAAGTGTTTGTTTGCCTCTACAGGCGAGGTTGTTTGCATGGAAGGAAACAGATCATTTATATATATATAAAAAGAACTCTTCTTTCACATAAATAGCGTTTTATTTTCTTTAAATGTTGTCGTTTTATTGTTGGCAAATGCCTCATAAGATATCTTCATCAGCACCTTTGATATCAACGGCATGCGCCGATATTCACATTTAATTAGTTCCTTATGTTAGTACTGACTCTCCACAGTTATCAGCTCCATTTATGTATTTATATCTCATTGTCCGCATTAATACATCAGTGGAAAATTTACGGTCCTTCATCTCTTTAAATAACTGAGTTTTCCGAATGTTTCTTCTCAGCGGAGAAAGGGAGAGAGGAAGCGGTCGGGTCGACTGTCCTCTCGGCCCGATGTCACTGTGTACATAACACTCTTGCTTTTTTCTCCGCATGCTAGGGAATGACTTTCCCCCCCTTCCCTGTGCTCCTCTAATTGTACTCAATGCACGATGGCATTGTCACGTGTTCTTGCGCTGCTTCAAAACTTAGGTTGAGATGACAGAGATCAAACACCGGAGGCAGTTTGGGATATTTTTTTTTGTCTTGTCCTCTAAGGGGAGAGGCGGTCGACAGGTGTAAAGCGGCAGGGATGTGTTAGCCGAGACCGCGGGGATGGAACGGAACAAGCAGAGAAGTGCTCGTCTGTCTTTAATACTTCCCCAGCCTCGATTGAATTCGAGTCACATCTTGGCAAGCAGGCCTTTGGGCTCTCCTTGGGATGGAGGGGGGCTGGGGGGTAAGAGGCAATCCGGCCGAGATAGCTGCATCACCGAGGACCCTTAAACAGAGTAATGGATGCAGCGGCTTTTGAAAGCGCTCTGCTTGGGCATCCGAGCAAATCCACCGCGGAGCAGCACCGCTCAGGATGCTCAACTAAGCATGTGATGGACGACGAGACTCTTTGGCTGCAGAACCGTATCAGTACGGGATTCAACGGCTATAAGTCAGCCACGATCATGTGACAGCAAGTACCTGACCTCATAAAAAATTCATTTCTCTCAAATGAAAGTGGACATGTTCATAGAAAATCACATGCCGTATCCAGGTGTCAATCACCGTGTTGTTGTTTTTTCTCTCGTGATTCTCTTGCATTTTGCAGATCCAGCAGGGGGCAGATGAAAAATTTAAACAGCCAGGTTTTTTTTTTTTATTATTTTTATTTATTTTTTTTTATCTCATGCTCTGCAAGTATCCTAACCTTTGTATTCTCGCTGTGTGCACACTGAGCCTGGAGCCTGAGTGCACTGCTTCTTGAGGTCACAAATCACAAACCCTGTGAATAATTTACTTGTTATAAAATTTACATCATCTGTATGCACTGTATATTGAGGAATGGCTGGGATAGCGCCACTGGGGAAAACCCGGAGAGACAGGAAAACTGTATATCGCCTGAAGCTTTTCGTCTAGCATCCTTGTATGTAAATTACAAAGGGACTCTAAGCGCTAGAGATAGTATATAAATATGTAAAAAGTCAATTATCAGTATTACATGAATGTGAATATAATCTGCAAGCTGATCTTCACACATAGGTAAAATAGTCAGTCTATGCAAATTATGGATACAGACGTCCTGAATCTAATTGTTTCTCCTGGACAGAATTGTTCCCAACTTGCTTTCCCCAACCTTAATCTCAGTCTAACATTTTTAGAATCCAAATCCAGAAACGTGAGCGTTGAAAATTCTTCACGCGACCTGAGCAGTAGGCTGAGTGATTATTTATGCATCGTCACCTGAGAGAGACGGGTTTGGCAGCCCGTCCTGCGGGAAGAGTCTGAAAATAATTCAGAATAATAGTTTTTGAGTAATGCTGCATCGCATCAAAAGCCCATAAAAGTTAAAAAGAATTTTGAATTGGCCAACCCCTGAGAACTTTAAAAACCACAAGGATAAAAATGTGTGCTCTACTAAATTCTCGTCTCTATTTGTTGGTAGAGAAAGTATAGTGGGCTTTCACTGAGTGTCCGAAATCATTGGTTTCCCAGGTGAATAGTAAAGAAATACATGTACGTTTTTCAAAATGAAGGGAATTGTATTCGGACGGCCAACAAGCCTTTCAAAATGAACACGACCACTCAATGTAAAAACGACTGAACAGCAAGCCACAGAATACGCCGCAGTGCGGGTAGTTTAGTTAGATGGTGTATAATCAAAAAAATTGCTGTTATCCCATCATCTATCTCTACTGTGGCATTCGACAGTTGTTTGACATAAAGGACGCCAAAAATACACAGAATTATATTTTGTCAACATGTTCATGGTGTTATGCAGGGTAAACAATATATATTTCAAATATAAAGTATACTCAGTATACATACAGATATATACATATCTGTTTTGCATGTTCATTGCTTCGAGATCATTTTGATGTGGTCATTTTAAAAATGAAAATGTGGACACCCCTGTTGTACAACTTAGCATTACGTCGATGTGTGCGTTAACTACAGTGGCCATACAAAGTGTTTGTGCTTGTTTAGTCCTTGAAAAAATTTGCCTCAGGGACAGCTTGTACATCTGAAACGCTATAGTGCCACTGCGTGTCCTGTAAGTCACTCTTCTGAATAGTTTGCCGCTTCATTTGCAAAGAAGATGTTCTTCAGATCCACCACTTGTCTCCATGCATGTGTGCTGCAAAACACCCACAATACTTTTCTCTCCTTCTTTCTCTTTTTCTTCATTACCCTCCGCCACAGTATTTATCGATCAGGGACATGTCTTGAACAAAAACAGCCCTTTATTTTCTGATGGCGTGAGCACACATTACAAGTGCTGTCTCTTGGGAGTCTATTCATAAGCCATTTTATTGCACAGCAAGGCACAAAGAAGTCCATGTTGGTTAGAAAATACAAATAGCCCCTTCTTTACTTTTAGCTTCTTTCACTCCAATTGGATGTTCACAATGGCTTTCTTACGGCGTTGTTCCGCGATTGTCAACCCCCCCTACTGCTGAGGCCATTTAGTACTTATATGGTGATATGAAACCCAAGGATCACAGGATCAGATGGTGGAAAAATGAAAAATCTTCTTTCGTCGGAGTTGAATACCTTCCTGTTGAAATTTCAGCGCAAAATCAATACCACTTAAAAAAAGAAGAAAGTGTGAGATGCATGGAGAACAGAGAAACTTCATAAAAAGAGAAATAGAGTTTCAGTAAAGGGCAGAAAGGATTATAAAGTGATAAAAGGGGCTGCAACCCTGAGCCGTGCGGTAGGTGTCGGTGTTATTGTATTATTTATTGTGCTGTTGTGGTAGAAGCGTTTGCTAATCACCCAGTCACTTGTTATTTCTGCGGGAAAGATGGCCGCTTTGTTGGTAGCTACTTTATTAAACATATCTTGGAGGCGGCAACAGCACAGTGCAGCTGGTTCAATCAATAAAACAATTTCAATGAGATGCTTTAATGAGGATATTCAAAAAGGGCAGGCTAGAAAAAAAAGTTCAATAGCCATGCCTACTCACTGGATGCTCAAACATCTGCTTGTGAGGAGGTTAAAGACAATTCTCCGGGCCAAGCAATGAGGGGAAACATCAGCCTAGTTTTTCTAATTGTCTCTCTATACATGCGAAATAGGTCTCAATATAAATAGCACTTTACACATCTCAAAGCTAGACAGCATTCAGCCATTCACACATACACGCTCATTCACACCGCTGGCAGCGGCACTGCAATGCGAGCCGCTATCCAGGCCATCGGGAGCAGCTTGGGAGTCAGTGTCTTACCCAAGGTCACTTCAAAATATCGACAGGAGGAGAAAAATGGAGCCCACAAACATTCTACCAACACTCCTTATGTTTAAACTCTTCACCCTACGGCTCTTCCACAAATTTTTCAAAACCTGGCTCAGATACGTCGCCTGGTGTATTTGTACTTTTACATAAAAACGGTTTACAAGGTCAAAGAGCACGGGCTCCACGAGTCCTGTGATTTTTTTTTTCCTCCACAAAACAGCAGCTTTTCCTCTCCGATTGCTCTATTTTAACACCAGAACGGCTATAGTGCATTGCTAAGCATGCACGAAAAGGTCACCAGGCAAGTGATGATAGCAAGCATCCTTCTCTGCTGGTAGATATGCCCCCTCTTCGGGAGAAAGAACTGCGGTGAATGTAGTACTTTATATCTGTTAAAGGCCGCGATAATTTTTGTTTGTGTTGTTTTGTTATTCTACTGTTGTTGTTGATGATGATAATCATGATGATAATGATGATAATGATAATGACGGTGTTTGTGTCGTTTTTGTAAACCACGGGTGGAGGAGACGTTCCCATCATGTAAATAGGAATGAAGAATCTCAAGAGTCGGATTCATGACTGGGAAAATCTGTTAGACAAAACGAAACAGTGGAATACACGAAGCGCTTAAAAAGTGAAAATGACAACAGAAGTGATGTGTTTGAAAGACAACTATAAAAAGTTTAAGCTAAAAAAGGAGATGCCCAGAGTGTCACATTTAAACCTCAGTTGCTATGATATGACCTACAGTTGAGAGCTTATAGCTAGGACTAGGTTAGCCCCTAGTTATGCTGCCATAGGCTCACTCTTCCGAAAGGGATATCCCATGATGCATCTCCACTCTTCCAACCCTGTCTGCACTCATGTCCCTCATCAATGCAGGATAGTAACCTCATATATTTTCCAAGCCCCTGGCATCTCATTTCGAAGGTTCCCAGGGGGCGTGACTTGATCTACTACAACCGTCTCGCCAGGCGTCTATCACCGTTATTTCTTTTATGAATATTAAAGCTATTATTCTATCACTTCAGCTATTAACATGTAACTGTCACCACTACTGTTATTATTAGTAAGAGATCATTACTGGCTGCCCCTCCCGACCCTTATACCTTCCTCTCTTTCCATCGCACTCTTGCTTTCTATCTCTCTGTCCTTCTCTCTCACTCTATCTTTCTACCCAAACTGGTTGAGACAGAGAGCGTCTCATATTCGTTCATTCTTTTTTATGGTGTTATTTTCAAAAATGAAAAAAAAAAAAAAATTCAGCATGCCAGTTGAGGAAATAGCGGATAAAACTCCACAACAATTATCTGACTAGGGTCTCCAGTCAAAGTTGTTTTATTTCGTTTTTCACAGTAGGACTTACAGTCGAGCCAGGCGTGAATCTCAGCCATATTTGCAACACTTGATATTTTCAGAATGAACATGGAAATCAAAACAATCCCTCCCCTCAGCCGTACAACAATTGTATACTGACAGATAAACCCAAACGCTCAGTAGAAGTGGATAGGAATTCATAAATAGAGTGGATGTTTTTTGTGAGACAATTCCTGATGCTTGGGTAGGAATTGCCATGCATTTGAATTTAAAGCCAAAAAAGGTGATGTTCAATTCATCTGGGGCGGCTAATAATCCTATATAAACAGTGTTATGATTTGAGAAGCAATAGGCAGATGATGTATGTATGAACAAAAAGTGTCAACATCGAAAATGCATTTTTCTACTGTGGCACATTGATTTGCCTTGCACATTACCGTGATGATGTTTTTATTTTAATGGCTCTTTTTTTTTCCTCCAAACCAAATGGTTATAACGGGCCCTGCATCATTGACACTCTGATGGATGTCCTAACAGCTACAGTGCATCGCTGCCTGTTAGCCTTTTTGCGGGAATTTGTGGGTCCTCCCGCCCCCGATCTTTTTCCTGCAGATGGAAAATCAAAACAAGACCGTTCTACTCTGAAAAGAAGTTAAAGAGCTCAACAACGAGAGGCAGGGTCAATCGCAGACGCACACAGCAAGGTCAGAAGGTGAAGGAGGTCACAGCTTACACCAAGGGTACTGGACTGTTGCTGTTGCAGCGGTCGACCAAAAGCCCTTTACTGAAGCTCTAATGGTCAGCGGTGGAAGTAGAATAGGTAGTATTGACAGAGGTGGCGTAGAAGGAGGCGGCCGACCACGCTACTGGTTGGATCTAAAAGCACGGATTGCGCTGGGGGGCGAGGCCATTTAACCGTCACTTTAAAAAAGTGACACGGTTGGACGAACTTCCTTCCTGGGGCACTTAGAACAACTAAGTGAATGCACTTTATCCCAGCCGTCCTGGACACTAAAACCTCCCAATGCCCTCCACCCCCACCTTCCACGTCCTTTAAATCCATCCTACCTTCCTGGCCTCTTAAACTCACTGTTCCTCGGTCGCACGAGCAAAACCTAGCCCAGCCCTGCCCTGCCACCCCCTCCCGCCTCCCCCATGAAAGTAATCAAGGCCTCTGAAGGATGTCGGCCGAGATTCGCTTTGTTAACTGTGTTGCGTCGCGCAACCTTTTCAATTTGTAGTCAACCATTTTATTCCCATTTTCTTAATGGGGGGGGGGCTGGTCCTAGTGCATACGCTTGTCTCTGAATTATTTAGATGGATGGATGAGAGTCCATTGCAAATCTCCTTCACCATCGGGACCGATCTACTCATTCATTCTGGTGGTGAAATCCTCTGCGACTTAATGTCATTCACTTGTGACTGACCAAGTGTCCTTCTCTCTGAGTCTTGTGGGCGGGCTCCTCTTGCAGAACCCCACCACCACCACCACCCCCGCTTTCGACCTTGACGGCGGCACTAATTTTGATTCAGCACCAGCTCCAGTCATTCCCACACTCACACCTTGTGGCAGCTCGGCAGTCAAACTGTACTTGAGTTTCAGCAAGCTCTCCGGCAAGGGGCTATCAACCTCGAGCGATTTATCTACAGACTCCGATTAGGTTTCTTTTTGCATTCTGAATATTAATTGCGTCTAGTTTTCTGTCACACCTCATCTGGGACGTGAGCCTTTGTACCGATGCGCTGTCTGCTGAGAGATTTCAGCGTCCACAAAGGTCATGGTTTAAATGAGAATGAAACTGCGCTCAACCAGCAGTCAAGAAGACGGGGACGCGGGGGCAGATGGTCAGTCTCTGAGAGAAAAAGATGAGATCTACACACAAATCTTAACCGGGGTCTGCATGTGTGTGTTTGATTTAGCGCAGCCGATTTTCCCCCTGCACAGTCAGTTTAATTGTTTCAGAGCAGTAATGCAAAGATAAGAATGAGAAAGGCTGAGTGTAATGATTAACCGGGGGTGTCTTTTTTGTAATTCAGTTCATCGGGATTCGCTTCAAACGTGCCAAATTCAGCCCGAGCATTTCAATTAATCAGGTATCTTAAAAGATCTCGGCCTCGAACCCCCTCAAGTGTATTTAACCAATCGGCGGGAGTATTTTATTTCGCCCTTCTGTCCAACGGATATGCCGACACATCTGCGACTTCGGGAAGCTTGGGAGTTTCCAGGTATTGGGTTGAACACAAAATAAACATCTCCATCTCTGGAGATTGAATTTGATCAACCAGCAAAGAAAAACATAAAAAAAATGGCACAACTAACTTTTTAATGTTGCTGCACTGTGATCGGCACATCATAAATGTAAGCACTGTTTCACGATGGATGATCGCTCGCGCAACAACCTGGGAAATCACGAGCGGCGTAAAAGTTAGATTGTCTTAATCCAGAGCGAACCTTTGTCTACAGATAAGTATGTAATTCACATGTGTCGCTGTTCTCCCCCCCCCGGTCTCATCTTCTGCCCCTGCAGTTATGCGGCTGCGGGCTGCTTGGCGTGGGCATCTGGCTGTCAGTGTCTCAGGGCAGCTTCGCCACCTTCTCGCCCTCATTCCCGTTGCTGTCGGCCGCCAACATGGTCATCGCCATCGGTGCCATCGTCATGGTAACAGGCTTTCTTGGTTGCCTGGGCGCCATCAAGGAGAACAAGTGCCTGCTCCTGAGTGTGAGTTTCATCTATATGTGAAAACTTTTTTATGATGTTAATTGATAATGCTGACTTTTATGCTACACTTTTTTCACATTTCTCTGAAATCAGATATAAGATTTAAGAAATTTGAGATTCTCTGTGTCTATATAAACGTGGCCACCGATCACTCCCCAGCTTGCTCCATTCAGCAGAGGTAGATGAGCTGGAGGAGGAAGCTAGTGTGTAAAATGGGAGGCCGCTGAAGCCTGACACACTGTCGCTTAGAGCTGGGTTGGTTTCCAGGTAATGAAAACAGTTGCATTTTTGCAAGAACTGCCCATTTATTTATTTATTAATTTATTTCATTTCCTCTCAGTAGCTAAGAGAGTCATATTAGTCGCTGCTATTGCAAGCTATTATCAAAGCACGCGTTAATCACCAAATTCACACGGTGAAATGAGATGCAGTGAACCTATGGGGGAAAGAGAAAAAAAAAAGGGTTTACTTAAAATGAGAATCAAACTCGGGCTCCGGCTACTCTGTCTCAATCCTTCCAAGCTCTTACATCAGCCAAAAGCCGCGCCAAATCCTCAAAGACGGGCACAGCTTCTTTCACCTGCCCAACTGTAGAGGATTGGGGGATTGCATGTGTATGTGTGTGTGTGTGCGTGTTTGGGTGTTGATGATGACGGGAAATTTTTCTCATGAAGTCACTCCTCCCCACGGTCAGTGGCGCTACTGGCGATACCTTTATTCTGAGGCAGTCCGTGTCAGGCTACGACCAAGACATACTATTCAGCGGATTTTTCTTTTTTACATATCTAAGGAAAAAAGGAAAAAACTGAAGAGAAAACTAAAGCGGAGAAGTCGAGGGGACGCTGGTAAAATGTGAAAGCCTCGCAGGACTGTAAACGCGAAGAGCAAGAGCACACAGCCATAAATCATGAGACTTTGCGCTTATTTTTGCACGCCGCCAGAGAGGCAACATCGCTGTGAACAGATGTGACGGCAATAAACTGAAAACCTATATATGCAGCCCAACGCACATGTAACCATTTCATTTGGGCCGTGACACAAATAATGGCAACCATAATACGGTGGATTCGTTGTATTGGCGTAATCTACAATCTAGGTTTGTAAGCCTCTTGTACAAATGACCTAGGTAAATATGGAGCTCAAGGGGTAATCAAACCGGGGTTGGGGGGGGCAGAATAGAAAATGAGATGCAAGGCTGTGCTGAAAACGAATCTTAGGAGGTATTAAAATTCTCTAAACCCTCCTCTTACACATTCACGATCCCTTCAGAACTTTGACTTGAACTTTTTCTTTTTTTTTTGTCCTAAACCCATTTTAAGCTGGAGGAATGCAACATAACAGGAGGGGATTCTTTCGGAAGTCGGGACCAAACGTTATGCTTTTTACACCAACAGCTGTGTCTTGAAATGGGTATTTCGTTTTTTTCCCCGACACCTTTGCGAGAGATTTCCTCTGACCTGACAAGGCTGATCCACAATAACGCCAACACGGTTGCTCCAATATGACTCTACCTCTCTCTCTGTCCTGCAGTTCTTCATTGTCCTGCTGATAATTCTCCTGGCAGAGCTGATATTACTCATCCTCTTCTTTGTTTACTCCGATAAGGTAGGTCATTTTCTTCTCCGTGTTGCCTGAATGCTAAAGGTTACGGAGGAAAAGTATTTCTCTTTTGTTGGGGACCTTCACAGTGCGATGTAAAAATGTTATAACGGTATAACAGTCCATCGATTTTATTTTCTCGCATTGTCCCGTTTTTAATAGAAATGGTATATTTGTAGTGTAAAAATGTTCAGGAATGGGCATTGAAAAACTTGCTGTAAGCTGGATGGGATATAAGACTTGTCCGGTAGTTTTTATACAAAACATTTTCAGAAATCAAATTCGACATTTGACATGTCTAATGCTTTTGGGCTTAAAGATAATCAAGCCACTTTCATGATTGCACATAATAGGCAATTGAATATTTGATTTTGATGACATCACTGCGTATGGTCAGGCCACCTCAGTACTTTAATTCAGTATGTAGAAATATCAGTGACTTGCCCAAAGTGATATTAGTGATATATTCGTTGATTCATTCATTAAATGTACCGCTTACCATGCATTTATGGTCAGGGAGAGAGGTGGTGCTGAAGGGGGGCTGGAGCCTATCCCAGCTATCATTGGGTGAAAGGCAGATTACACCATGTCAATCACAGGGCAACATCAGTTCATTAATTCATTCATTGATTCGTCATAAATACAACTTATCCTGAGTGTCCTGAGCCTATCGCAGCCGTCACTGGCAACAGGTGGGGTTCAACCTGGACTTGTTGCACACCAATCACAGAGAACAAATAGATACATACGACCTTTCTCTCTCTCATTCACACGTCTGGGCAAATTAGGGAATTCCGATGAACCGGCTGCATGTTTTTGGACCGTGAAAGAACATAAAGGCCAGACGGCCCTGCATCAGAATGGAACCCACCCCCTGCATCATACCCTGCCCTAAGGAATATTTTCATTTTAAAATAACATCGCGGGTTCACGGCAAAAATCCCAGCTGCATCAATGTCACACTTACTTTGCTATAATAAAATCACGTCTCAGTTGTTTCCTGTCGGAGTTGGTTCATTTCAATCTTGTCATTTCCCGACGAGAAGGTTGTCAAGGGGTCAGGCTCCCCAAAATGCAGCCCAATTCTTACCAGTTGGCTCTCTTTAATTGGCCCCAGCACGTTTCCCGTGACCTTTGCTTGGGCGGGGGGGAAGGGGGTCAAGAGAGGTGTGTGTGTGTGTGTGTGCATGCCCACAACAAATGGGAACATATTCACGGCAAGGGGATTACTCACACCTGTGCACAGACTGAAATCAACTCTGGGCACAAATTGAATTGTTCGAATGTTTAACACTGACGGTGTTTCTACCCTCTAAGTGCTGAGGGGTTCGCATTCCTATAGAAAGTGGAGAGCTGGGAGCATCCAAGTTAACCTTTTTTCACCTTTCTTCAGTTGCCTACACCAGCCACACGAGCTGTCGCAATCTGACTTGATGGACCGCAAGGGTGCAAGTGTTGGCGAGAGTGAAGAACTATATTTGCATTTCAGTGCAGCTGCATTAACCCAATCTGTGTCTTTTCTCGAACAGATGCTACCATTTTAGCAGCTGCTGGTTATTTTTCAACCGTATAGCCTGTGTTTTGAGTGTTAAGTCGAGGGAAAAATTAAAAAGTTGTTAGACATGTCGACAAATGTTATCTCAAAGTGACATTACGGCCTGTTGCTATTTGGATTTAGATTCAAACTGTATGCTGGGCTAAAATCTTGATAGCGATACAGATATTATACATACTGCATATACGTATATATATATTGACTATTTGTATCTATAACATCACTGTGTCACAGGATATCAGTTTATATCCAATACTTGTCATGAGATTAGTACCGCAGGGTCTTTTTTTTCCAAGGAGACGAGGGTATTGATTTAGATTTGGATCAGCCCTTGGAGGCAGGGCACGTCAGTAAATAGTCAGAGTAAATATGTCTGCCACCTTATCTCCAAAAAAGTCTGGGCTTAGCTTTAGGAAATGTTTAAAAATAAATAAATAAATAAATAATAACCTCTTATGCCCCTGTTTCCTGCACGGTAATTTAAATAGAAAGCCTCTTGACTTCACGGCAGTGCCTTCCCGTCGCCTTGCAAGCTCTGGAAAATGAAGACGAGAGAACCAGAGGATTGAAATCAGATTTACTAAGCGATGAAGGATTATCGTCCCATTCATAGGAATATTCATCATCCTTTCGTCAGATTACTTTTCATTGGGGTTCTCTTTTTTGTGGCTCACAGGTAATAGTATGGGAAATCCTAGTCTTTTAGATCAATATATCGGTTTATACTGCTCTTTGAATGTCATTGGAAAGCGTAGCAAATTATAGGGAGGTGTACCGCTATTTCCGATGGCAATTCAGCGATTGGCTGTCAAATAAGATGTTCTGCAAATCCAAAGAGATCACATGGCAGCATTACTAGTCAGAAGACATTATTTGTTAAAGACCATCAGAATTAGATGGTGAACAATCTGCGCCACCGCACAATGTTATTGGATATCTCTGTCCTTTTTTTTAATGTTGCGTCTCATGTACCCTCCCCGATGAGCTCCAGTCTGCTTTATGATGCTTTCCTCATCCTCTGCTACAGGCTGTGATCAGAGGAATCACTAATTCACTTCTCGCATTTGATCTTCTAATCACAAGGCATTTATTAACAAGTCTGGAAGACATACAGTAGTTGACAGCTCTTACGGATATTTTAGTCTTTCAAATAGGTCATCTTTAAGTCATGAGTGTGACTGTAACCAAGATACTCCAGGCTCACAAGCTGTTGATGAGATGGAGGCACACGCCACATTTTTTTCCAGTCTCGCTGCACTTTTACGGGCTAGCTGTTCACAGTTAACACCTAGTTATATCGGTCTAAGCCCTGCATGCGTGTGTTATTTATTTTCCATACACTTGCGCGGAGGTGTCACTGTTTGAAAATGCCTTGCTTTTTCGCAAAAAAAATTTGGGGGGGTCGTAGATAGCATCGTTCATGCCGTCAAAAGTAAGCAACAACTATCCATGGGTAAACTCTTGTTTTGGGCTATTCATGAAATATAGATGAACTCAGAAGTCAGCCTGAGAAATGGCTCAGGTCAGAGACGGAGTGGTAATCAAGCCCCAAGGAAGAGCTCAGGGCTTTGAATCCAATTTGACATAGTGGCCAAATCTTGTAATTAGAAGTGTAGCATCTATCATGGAACCCACGCTGCCACGAAAAAAAACAAACACTTTTCTTCAGTTTCCCATTGTGGAACAAACTTGGGGAAAAAATAAATTAAAAAAAGCGAATGAATGTTTTCAGAGTCACACTAAACCTCCTCTCGCCATCATTCTGGGGAAGATTGCGGTTGTAAGTCAGTACTGAAACGGGAGCTGCCATGGAAGTAATGTGAGTCAGTGGGAAAATAAGAAATAAAAAAAATTGAAGATGAAGGGTGCTTTTTTTTTTTTATAGCTTAGAGGTGTCCAGCTCATAGCTCACATGTGCAAAGACCCCTGACAATGCAGCACCGGAGTCCAAAATTAAACTTTGGTGCCCTCTGGGAACTGAAGTTTTCTTTTGGGCTTAATGTGTTAGACTATTTCACAGCGACAAATAGGGTCATGAGTACGACACAAACCCAGTTCCTCTTCATCAGTCCACACAAGCAAAGAGATTTCTATCACCATAACATAACCCCACTGTCTGGCAACTAATAATATTCCATGCTTTTGATGTGAACGATCGTATTACGCACACTTGGCAACATTACGGTTTAATCACAATCTAGTTCTGGCTGCGAATAAACAATTCCAATTTACATCTTGCGAATAAACAAAATAATTAAAATTCACGTATTTATCACTTTGGAATCACCTCGAACAGAAGCCCTGTCCTACAACATTGGTTTGAAAACTCTTGTAGTGGATTGTGCTGTTTGTACTTGCAAAGGCGTGGGAGCAGATAAGGAAAATATAACGTTATCTGATTTTTCGACGTTGAAACTATAAGGAAAAATTGGAACGCATTAGAGCCAGGGGATGCGCTGATAAATCTTATCGTGATCATCGCCCAAAATAACACGACCTGACAACAGAAGCAAGGGGACTGTTTTGTTTAGAAGTTCAAGTCAATCCCTGTGATTTTTAATTTTAATTCATGCTCTGATTTTGAAACTAAGTCATGACCTTAGTCATCAAAAGACATTTTAACAATAAGGGGCCTTTGCTTCCTCACCCAAGTGGTTTTACGTCCAGGTAAAACCCTGATATGAACACCATTTGCTTTTTCTCCGATGCCAAATCGTGTAAAGCACTCTGATTAAATGCCATGTAAAGGGCTGTAGTGTAATAAAGGCTGGCCCCGCAGTTAGCAAGCAGCTGACTACAGCAGATGGCCGGGCCACAAACCAGATTACAACCATCCGTCTTTAGCGTTGTGACCTCATTGTGCCTTTGTTGATCCAACAGCAACCAAGCTGAGCGGTGCTGAAGGGTTTATTAGCTCAGAGTGCGGGAAAGAGCCACGCAAGACAGGAGCCACCGCAAGGAAAGTGTGTGTTTTCGGGGGAACGGGATTGGTGAAAAAATACATCGAGGTGGAAAAAAATTGGTAGGCAAGAAAACAAAAACAGGTTGCAGAGAGATGAGCAGAGGCCGTGCACAGGTGCACAGTCCCTGGAAAGTCATACGAACAGCAGCAGCATCACATTCTTCATGTGCTGTACATACAGATTTTTTTCAGTCCAAGGCATTTTTTGTATTATTCCAGACCAATCCCTGAGTAACAGTCAGGTGTTCCTGGCCTGAGGCAACCCAGTACTTGCTTGCAGAGCAACCGGAGGAATTAAATATACTGTTTAATATGTGCTGTTGACAACCTCGGGCTCTGATTCCATTTCTCTTCATCTCATTCATCACACTCTTGCGTCAGCTAGGAAATGCCACAGTCCAGAATGTTGTCTTTTTTTACAACCTGAGATTACAATTCCACGGATCATATGATCATCAGCTGTCGTGATGAAGCCGCGATATCGACCCAAACATTATGTCGGCCAGCATTCATCCCTTCTCCACTTAGATATAATTGGTGTCTTCATTTCAATGAATCGACAACACTCGTATTACTGACACTTCGGCTGTGTGAACTGTCTATATGATTAAATTAACAATATACACACTAAGCTGTGTATCTAACGTTGTGGCCTTCCCTTCAAGGGAGGTGGTTCAATTCTCGGCTTAGAATTTGGCACAAGAACCTGCTATTCACATAACCGGTCGAAATACTCTTGACTGCGATCATTAAATGTGTGTGAGAGTTTCTCTTTGGTGAATATTCAACTGTCCCCCCTGTTCAGGTTGAAGCAGTCGTTCTTACGGAGGTGATAAAATCCTTCATGGAATCATTTTATCCCAGCCTTGATTTTTCCCGTATTTATTTTCCCTCTCATTATCTTTGTCTCCAAGGACAACTGGCAAAAAACAACTGCTCTCGAATATGGCAGAGCGGCAAATGCTTTGAAGACGATAAAGTTTTGCTTATTAACAGTAGGTAGTGTGATGGACGGATAGAAGAGCAATTAGCGGATAGTGTGAATAATTTTCACATTTTCAACAGCTATTAATCACTTTGAGCAATTACGACACCAAATGAATTTACATTGTTATATTTTTAAGTCTCTCCAGCTTAATTAGTCACAAAAAATACTCCCTTAACTGTAGCAGGGAGTGCATCGCTAAAAATACTGACGCTAAGAAAAAAAAATGTTTAATGCTTTGTAAGGAAAAACCCAGAAGAAATGAAACACGATTTGAAATAGAGGACACAAACCGAACAATAATCCTCTGATACAGTGTGACTTTTAGTCCTTTTTTAAGATATTTTATAGATTATATCTATTATTGTTTGGAGTTTATTATCAATTTTTCAAATACGTTCTTAGATAGCTTCACGGTCTCAAAACTTGCAGCAGGTTGATTGGAAAATTGCCCAGATGTGTGAATGGGAGAGTCTGTTTATGTGGCCCTGCGATTTACAGGCAACCAGTACGGGGTGGACCCCGCCTCTCGCCAAATGGGATAGGCTCTCGTGTGGGATACAGTGGTCGACAATGGATGTATGGATGTATGGAAAATACTAATACTAATACTAAAACTAATACTAATACTAATACTAATACTAATACTAATACTAATACTAATACTAATACTAATACTAATACTAATACTAATACTAATACTAATACTACTATTACTAATACTAATAATAATAATAATAATAATAATAACAATACTAACAACAATAATAATAATCATGATGATGATAATAATAATAATAATAATAATAATAATATAATAATGAAAGCGGGGATAGGCTCCAGCCCCCAGATAAGCGCTATTGATAATTCATGATTGAGTATTGTTATTATTTTGTATTACGTTATTATTATTACTATTTTTATGACTATTAATTATCATCATCATCATCTGTAATAGAAGTATAAATATTATTTTTGTTGTTGTTATCATCATGGCCAAATGACCAAAGGAAATCTGAATGAGAGTTTTCAAAATCACTTTCCAGTGGATTTTGTGCACCAATTCGGGGAATAATTACACCAGTCTTTTTTTAAGACGAAAATGTGGCCACTGCAAATCCCACACTGTAGCACAAACTGATGAAATGTTGACATACAAACACAGCTTCACCCAGCAAAGACTGGCCAGTAGCTGCTCTGGAAATACCTTGTGCCACATCATTTTTTTTGTACAACTGATTTAACTTTGAACAGCGGTGAAAAGAATCTCTCAAAGGATAATGTTTAAAACATGTCGATTCTCAGCATAGTCACCCCCCGCTACTTTGATTGGCTGAACCATTACATGTTCCCTCCCTGATTGGTCGCTGTATTCTGTATTCCTTAACCCTGAATTGTTAGGGGTCTAAACCAGTATTTGGACAGGAGCCAGAGCTATCGCATGTAAATTAAGAGAAAAGACATATTCAAACTGTCAGTTCACCTTGGGAACAATCAATGAAATGTATGGATTAATTGAATATTCCTTTCGGGCCACGAGACTGATGTCCCAGAATGAAATTGCCCTTTCAAATTAAGAGAATGCGTTTGATGGAACACTTACCGCTGTGGCAAACATTTCGTCGCATTCTTCTTTGCCTAATGTGAGGAAATACACTGTTTTAGATAGTCAAATTGAAGTGCATTCAAATATGCCCTTTTGTAGAAATGTGAGTCTAAATGGCCCACAAAGACATTTGGAGTATTTTCCACCAAAAAAAGAAAAATAAATAAAAGATTGACATGTTTGGTTCAACCTTAAATTTTTCCTGGATTAAGCCAATGACCCATTTTCGATTTGGACGAAAAAATCGAGAAAAAATCCCTGACAATTTGAATTGCAAATGATGTTCAACTGCACGAACCAAAGCTGAATATTTGAAAACAAGATGACCTTTTTTTGCGCGATGAATGTAAGAAGACTAAGTGCCAGTGTGCCCGCAACTCGATGTGTTCTCCTCTCATCAGCTCTTTGGTCTAGCAGAGAGTAATGGGGAGTCTTTGCACTGAAACCGAGCGATTTTGCTTCACCTTACACCGCAGGAGCCTTGAAAATGAACAGAAAGATAAATAGCAACTTTAAAGCCTCGTCATTTAATTCTTTCACTTCTGACCATGGGATTTATCGGAAAATCTCAGACCCACTCTTTGTATATTCTTGTTGTACAAAGGTGAGAGTCTCAGGAAGCATATGCCGATTCGGTTCAAAAGCATGAACCTTCGTCTGTTCCGTCAACAAGTATATCTGCGCTTTCTCCTCAGTCTTGTAACACCATTGTGTTCCGCTGGCTGTTCCAGTTAAACCACGATATATTCCTACCCGGTATCGCTGAGCAAGGATTCGCTCAGCCCATCGGGAAAACCAAAGAGAGTACGACCTCTCTCCGAGGATTTAGTCAATCGACCATATTGGACTTTTCATCAGCGTCAACGTCTATGGTAGATTTTTAAAAGCCGGCACTTGGAGACGATTGCGCAGCCGTTTCCGGCGCAAGCAAGCGCAGCTTTTGTCCGGGACTTTTCTTTATCAGACCAAACAGGCCAAAGAAACAAATGTGTTTTTTTCGTCTTTGCAAGAGGAAAATGGGTCAGAGCGTTGTATGATCAAATTCCTGTTTGTTCTGCAGTCATTTGTCTGCCTCTCGTTAGCAGCAAATATGGTTTTATTTCAGGCTGGAACAAAGACTTCCACACATGAAATGCAGGATGAGTGGAGATACAGTCGAGCCCGGGAAAATTATTTTTTTCTTTAACTCTAGCGGGTGTGGGTTGGGGGGCGGGAGGGGTCTCTGGTGGCTGTGTTAGGAGTCTGTAATGAGCAAGCGGCATCACACATTGCTTAGATGGAGAGCAGAAGACAGAGCATTGAAACAAAGAAAGAGGCACAGATAGATGATGCTGCTCCTCATCTCATTTGGCTGCACTAGGACAGATATGGTGGGGGCTAGTGGCCGGGGGTTCTATACTGTGATACACCCCTGTGCGTCAGCAAAGCGAGAGTCAGAAATACAAATGATGAAGTGATTCTAATCTTGCTTCAAAGGTTTTAGAGGACATTTTAGTGGGGTTTGCATGATTTATGATTACAAAACACTTTATAGCTGGGGAAACTAATTACTCGGTACAAATCAGTTTGACTTGTATTATTAATTCAGCAAATAGGATTTTTTCCAAATGCTTCACTGCTCAAAAAACTGGGGGTTTAAAGCATTTGTTTTTACCCACCAATAAATTACTGAGACATTAAGAACATAGCTTTATATATAGCTGGCGTTTTTTTTTGTTTTTGTCAAATTTGTACATCTTTTGTAAAGAAGCCTAAATGAATCCTCTCGCCTGCCTCAGTTTACCTCACACTGTCTTATTTTGCGATTTACTGAGAAAGCTCAAAATGTTTATCTCCACAACAAGATCTTTTGACAGACAGCAGACATGTGTGTTGTCGTCGAGACGGATGTGGTGCTACGCTTCTCTCCTCAATGCACTGTCTCGCACCTTGAGCTTTAACTATTCAACTTGGTGTATTCATTTTTGTCAATGGCTTGAGTTTGTCCCACTTGTGTGGCTCTTCTGCCAGTTTCCCCCCCCCCCTTAATAATTCCCAAATTTCTTAATGTGGCATTAAGCCCTCCCAGGCTGCATGAAACCACAGAGGACATTTATGATTTTGTACCTCATTAACACATCCAATCTATTAGACACTGAACTCCATCAAATACAACCATGAGCACATTGTTGGTGTTCAACGAAAAGGAAAATGATTTTCCCGGCACAATGAGGCTGTGTGAAGTCACATGTGGTGTGTTAGATTTGAAGTTTTCTTGCAAAAATACAAAACTGTGAAGGAGCTAACCATCTTCTTCTGAGATGGTTATGACAAAGGTCACCTGATTCAGAAGCTTTACTTGCGTTAACATTATACATTTCATTGTCATTTTGCCATCACTGAGTAAAAAATTGCAGATGAGCAGTCGAATAAAAAGCAATAAACAAAGAGGACAACAGTTTTAAAAGAGCTGACCTTTATGAGACCTCACACTTCCTATGAGCACAGTCATGTCTGACGGTCTGGTCCTGTGTGTGGCATATTTTTATTACCCTATTTAAATTTGTGACTCGTCTTACTATTGGACCTCTGTGTGTCATGAATTCGCCGAAGTTCTTCTTCCTCTGAACACAATTACCGTGTTCATACGTGTACATGGTACCAGAACACCCAATTTCCAGAGATCAGTGATTGACTTTATGAGTCATACCATCTGATCTTTGCGGCCAGTTGTCTGGGACACCCTGCTGAGCGGAAGACAAGAGCTGTCAACTGACCATCCCCTGGTTACGCACTTTATCCATACGGTTTAGGGGAAGAGTTCGGTGATGTACCCCTGTCAGCAAAGCCGTCATATCACACCTCCAGAGAAATTTTCCTTGATTCCAGATGAGGTGTGATACAGGGAACTTAAATGATCTGTGTTCTAGGCTTTCTTTGTAGAAATTAATTACCAGAGCTGCAGCAAAAAGGTCATTTGCACTTGAAGATGGAGATGGGCAAAAAAGCAAGAGTAGAAAATGTGTCCGGTTGTTGGTCTTAAAACCGACCGACATGTTTTCCATGGAAAAAGGCAGGGCTGTGAGACTCGGGGGAGCCTTCGTCCATGCGTGACAGGGCACCAGGTTTGAATGACATTCATCCAGAGAGGCTGAAGGAGCTGGATATCTTCTGTATCTCAGGTCAGGGACAGATCCTTGGGAAAACAATTTTGCTGCCATCAAACCTGGACCAAAGCAGATCGGGTCCACGCATTGGAACAGGGGACCAGCTCTGCACCCTCACAAGTACCCTTCATGGCAGTACGCCCATGCTGTCTACATGTGATTGTGGACAACCAATGCCCTTTGAGTGTTCTCACAGGGCTGGTACCAGACTGTGTGGGTCATTGTTACCAGCCATCTGGTCTCTGTGCAAATGCTGTGGGAGCTATAGTATGTCTCCATTCTTGGCACTTCAAAGAAATGTGTGGTGTATTGTTAGCACTCAGTCGTAAACTGAGAATTAAACGCCATTAAGAAAGCACTCCTCTACAGTAGGAAGCCAAGAAGCAGAACAATCTTTACATTGCCCTTCTGCTAAATCCAAGATACTTCTGATCTGTGAACTGCTCACAAGTGACAAACACTGAAGTTGCACCTAAACTCTTGCGTTTTGTGACACCAAAAGTAGCAATTTCTTACATGACTCCGATAGATCTTGTGGGCGCTTGCGGTCCCCTGGTACAGTTTGGCCCGAACCGAGTTTCAGGTCTGATGGACAGAACGAAACTGGAAATGCGCTTATAGTGATATCAGTCCACAGGTTGGACCTCTGTGGATAATCTAAGGTGTCTAAACAAATTTTTTTTTCCCCCCAAAGGTGAGTGAGAACGCAAAGCAAGATCTGAAGGACGGATTGGCTCTCTACAATTCTGAAAACAACATAGGCTTGAGAAACGCCTGGAACATCATCCAGGCAGAGGTAGGAGAACTGCATCCTGCTACTCTTTCTAAGTGCTTGACACATTAGCAACCGTGATGCCAAAGATGGTAATTTCATGCAAAAAAAAATCCTCCAGCTAATGTATTTACTGGCTCGTGGTTTTAACATTATAGCCGGCTGTTGAAGTACTCCTCCTTCCATTATTGTAGCACTCCCATGCAAATCACTAAAAACCCTAAAAAAAAGTTAGTTTGAGGACCCTCCTTACTAAGAGCAGGTATTAACTCATCTGTTCCTGTTATGCACAGTGGAAGTGTTGCGGTGTGATAGCTTACAGCGATTGGCACGAGGCCCTCAGAGAGACGGTTGTCCCCGACCGTTGCTGCCAGGAGCATTACCAGAACTGTGGGCGGAACTCCACCAATATGTTCTGGAACAGGGTGAGTGGAAAGTGATGTAAACGGTTTAAGTTCAGGCCACTTGATTGGCCTGCACATTAGTTACACATGCTATTCTCAAACATTTATTGGCCATTCGATGACGTACTTCCAAGTTCGCATCAACTTTACATCCAGGAAGTCCAGTTGTATTGGATATAACAGTAGTCCATCGGCCAGATGGACAATCACATCAATAAAACAACAGGAAGACTGATTCTCTAAGTAGATTTTACATCCTGTGCTGTACCTTCTTTGTGTATGTTTTGGTTTCATGTTTTTTCATTTTTGGTCCGAAGTAGTGTGTAATCAGCCTCAATGGTTCCAAAACAACAATTGTCCTGCGTTACGATATCGTGACAGACATCAACAGATGAGACGCTGGGCACGTCAAAATTGTTGACGTCTTTAATCCAAGATCATGCTGTTCACTTTGTAAAACATGCAGAGTGTATTCGGAAGGCTAAAAGTAGATTTTATCTCATTGCGTGAAGCTGTTTTCTTCCCGCGCGTGATACGACAGGCATTTTTTTCCTTTTTCTTTTCCTTAAAGACCTTACAGCACAATATTCAGCTATCTCCCCGCCATTACAACTCTAATCTGCTCTCGGTCTGACATGATGTTTGTCGCGTCCAAAGTAGAGGATTAAATAATCGGCAGAATAATAATAGGCAGACATTGAGCTGGCCCATTGGGAAGGCTCAGCTCAAAAAAGCGTGTGCGTAATCCTGCCCAAAGGAAAGGGCCACTCACTGCTCAAGTCTCAGAGGCTGCTTTGGCGGTTGCACTCAGGAAGGGGGCGCCATGTTGTACATGAAGCCAACAAGTAGTCCCGTTACCTTCTATGCCTTATGGCTACTGACCTCAGATTGAACTCAGGGAGCATAGATTTCAAGGTGCTAATGCACACAATCTCCATATGTATGAGTATCACCGCTCAAGAGAAGCGCACTTCTTTTAACACATCACTCGTCGCTTTCTTTCCTCTGTAAGTAGATTTTCACGAGAGAGAGAGAGAGAGAGAGAGAGAGAGAGAGAGAGAGAGAGAGAGAGGTTTCAGGTCAAACTTTGACCTGGTCGAGATACTCTGGGTGACCAATCCAAAGACACACATCGCATTTCCTCTGCCACTCTGGAAAACATTCATCCTTACAAGTTTCTTCCATTACAGGGTTGCTTTGAAAAAGTGGAGGAATGGCTGGATGACAATAAACACCTGCTGGGAACTATAGGAATGGTCATCTTGGTAGTACAGGTAAGAAGCTCTGACCGTAAATCCTTAAAGGGTTGAATGTCTCATGCATTTTTCTCTGCCAAGAAAAAAGAAATAGTATCAGCTCAGCTCGTGTTTTGTTTTGTACTCTGAAAAGAAATGGTTTATAATTTCGGATATGAACCCGATGCTTCAAACCAATGTCTCAATTTAGACTTATGTGTTTGTTTGAACGCATTTACCTGAGCATGTTACTCATAAAGTCAAATGTTCGAGAGTGGCATCAGACTTAACATCCAATCTGGCTTTACAATAATGTTTGATTTTAATATTTTTCTGATTTTCATTTTTTTAACTAACGATTTGGCTAATATTAGGCACAATCATCTTCTTGGTATTAAATCTAAACAGCGCTATCCTTCATTTAATCATGTACATTATAGATATAGATATTATAAAGAACAATTGGTGTAGAGAATGATGTATCATCTATATTGTTTAATGTGTTTGCATTTTCAGTATGCACACACAAATTCGGAAGGCACATCTTTTACACAATGACAAATCCAATAATGAGTTTAAATCAAAATGACATGGATTCGCAAACGTATTTTTTCCGCAATTCTAGCTCAATAATCACCAATGCAATAACAACAATCCAATAACAACCCGACGTTACAAGCAGCCGCATGCAGAGCCGGAGATGTGAGGTGTGGAGCGTGCTGTCTTCCACCTCCCTGCCCCACCATTAGCACCAATGCTCATTTACATGATAACAGTGCCCTGTTAGTTTCAGATGATGTGTTACATAATTGTTAACGTTTGAAATCAGTCATTATATTTCTATTACACTTACATTTCACCTCTATATTTCTCCTCCTCTCTTTTATGTGTGTTCGCTTGCACAAAGGCCAAATGACCACAAGTCCTCAACCCCCCTGATCTTCATCCATATATTTATTTATTTATTTATTTGTTTGTTTGTTTGACAACTCCCTCCCCTTGTCTGCGGGTCATCTCTGGCATAACCCGGTAAACATTTTGGATGATTAAACTGATGCAAAACGGCAAGCGGCAGAAGAGCTGATCCAAGGCGCTGTTAGATGATGGCCCTCCCCTGCAGCGCATTTCGCTGACGCTGTCGCAGTAAAAATGCCAAATGAATCTCGAGCCACCCACCACGCTGCCAATCGTGCAAAAAGAGCATGACTTTATGCGTCTGCTACTTTTATTTTCAATTTATTTTATTTTTTTTAAGATCAAATCAGCCGCAGGAGACAATGCATTACAGTTGAACTTTTCAAGACTCCTTTTTTTTTTTACCAGACACATAGGTCGTCCCAGCCTGAATGCAAATCTGACCTTTATAATCTTCTGAAATACATTATTTTCTTCTACCTGCAGAACTCATTAGGATAACTTTGATGAGGATAAGACATATCCAAGCAGAACACCATACATGTGACAAGCATGTATAATTGAACGCACGGTGCTTTCAAAACCCTCAGCAGTGTTCATGTAGTCTTAATAAATGATGGGTGTATTGAATGTTGAAACTTCCTGCTGGAATCACTGTCACAGCCTTCCTCTTACCCAAAAGGAGCAGACAACCTAAAAAAAAAATACAAAAAACGCACGCAGCGACGTAATTCGGTTACGGCTTTACCCCTTGGACCTTACTTCGTCTTAGTCGAGTGTTTTCCTCAAAGTGTTTTTTGATCGACGGGTGGCTTAAGGTAGCTTTTTATTTTTCCGCCCCCCTCTCATGCAGACCTAAGAATTCAATTGGACTGAAACCAAAGGCAGAAAATCCACAGCTTTCCCATGGTAATCACATTTTGCGGGAATCCCTTGTGGAGTCTGTTTGCAGACACTCCACACTGCCTAAATTATTTTCTTTTTTCTATGACGGACTACAAACCAGGCAGTACTTCGCCGTTTTCCTTGCCTCCTGAACTTTGCCAGATAATGGTTTTAGGTTCAGCCTTGTGACTGTGTTTGATGTAGAAGAATCAGGAGTAATGGAAACTTCAAAGAGATTGCCGGCTACTTTGATTCAGTGGCATCTCAATTTACTTCATTGACTTAATGCTTGTGCACGCTGTATATATATTTTTTTTCCTCTTTCCCATCGGAAAAGATTCCACAGCTGAATTTGAAGGCCACCTCGGAGAGAAAAAAAAGGGACCGAAAACATGTTGGTGCTGCACAGCAGGATTTATTGTGCATCAAAACACACAAACACACACACACACACACACACACACACACACACTAGCCTGAGGCATCGGCATTAAGAAAAAAGAAAAAAATGCGCAGGGATTCGCACTTGCGTAAACACACACTGTTCGCCGAGACGCGCAACTCACTGTCTGTCTCTCGTTGCCTTTGCAGCTCCTGGGCATGGCGTTCTCCATGACACTTTTCCACCACATCCACAGAACGGGAAAGAAATACGACGCTTAACCCCCGCCCTCTCCGAGGAGAGCCCCAGGAGAGGAGGCTCACTTTGTGATGGGATAGAACTCTGATTAAACACCCACCCCCAACCCTGCCCTCCCTCCAAACCCAACCGCTCCTTTCTCACTTTACATCCTTGTAGAGCATCCGTTCTCCCCCCTCCGCCCCCATTCCCAGACCTTGCGTACAGATTCCAGCTCTCTCTCTCTCTCTCTCTCTCTCTCTCTCTCTCTCTCTCTCGCGCGCGCGCGCGCGCCTCGCACCGTTCATTTTTTGCCAAAGAGTAATACAAGTAGGAGAGAAGGGACACCTACTTTTTTTTTTTTTTTGGCACAGAAGAAAATCTCATAGGCTGTTACTCCTTTCGAGTACATTTTTTTCTTTTTTTTGAGTGTGTTTCGTTTTCTGTTTTGGGACTAACAATATGCAGGAGGGGGTCTGGGAGGGCACCATGGACTCTTAAGACAGACTTACTAATGCCCACACCCTGCCAGCCAGCAGGCACAGAGAACCGGAAACTGATTATTTCCCTCTGACTTCATGTGTTTTTTGGTTGTATTTTATTTTATTTTATTTTTTTTTTTTGGGGGGGGGGTTAAAAAGAAAAGCCCCGGTTTTAACATGGGATTGAAAAAAAAAAATGTGAAAAAAAAGACCGGTACATTGCATGCCAGTTTTCTACCCGATTGATTTACCGTCAGTATCGCCATTTTCTGTTGCTCTTGTACGTCAACATTGGTCGTGCGGAGAGTCCGCGCAGGGGTGGGTGAGGGTCGAGCGGATCAGGTCGGATTTGGGCGTGTCGTGATTCACCAATTTCCATGTTTCACATAAAACGCCGGGGTCAAAGTGAGTTTGATGATTAAATAACAGAGTTGGATTTATTTTATACCAAGATCTTATGTATCATCTGAATAATAAACGGTGAACTACCTGTGAGTGGACACAACACAGACACGTGTTTTTCGCTGACACGATATTCCGGTTCCCTGTGAGACGATGCGAACGGGGATGAAATGGCTGTTTATTACTGCTGCGCCATCAATGCCGAAGCATTTCGATGATGAAGATCCCCCCCTCCAGGAGAGTGCAGTGAAAATACTTGCGTGTGAAATTGTGTGTGTCTGTGAGGGAGTTTTATCTCATTGTAAAAAAAAAAAAAAGAAGGAAAAATAGCACAAACACACACACGCACACACAACAAACATGGACAACACAAGGGCAGGAGTTGGAAAGAAGATGCCCTCCTCCTTGTTTCATACACACACACACACACACAAATGCACACACCACAGAAAAAACAATAACCGGCACTCTCTTTATGTACTAACAATATCTCCATTGACATTCCCATCCGTCAGACAGTTACACCACTGATTCTTCAACTTCTCCTATTTTCCCTGAGCCTCCTTTCAGACTCAGCCACAGGACGGGTGGGAATGGGAGTGTGTGCGTGTGTGTGTGTGTGTGCGTGTGTGTGTGTGTGTGTGTGTGTGTGTGTGTGTGTGTGTAAGTGAGCAGATCAAAGCTGAGACAGATAGGTATGGCAACATACCCTGTAGGACAAGTCGGTGTATGTTTGTTTCTCACTGATTCGCTACAGGACCCTGAAGCATGAGGCTGCCTCTTTAGGACTGGAAACACTTGATGTCTGGTGCGGCATCTTAAAGAAAAATGCCTTCCAGTGCATCAGCGTAGCCCCCGGCTCCGTGTCTTCCTCCGATGAGTCGGAAGCAGACACAGTATCTTAGCTATGACTTGATTATAACTGATTATTACTTGGGTGTCGTAACAAAGCGGCGGGGGGAACGCAAATACTCGGCCTTTTGCTTTGTATTATCAAGATGCCCGTTACGTAAAAGGGCAGCTTTGGTTCCTTAGTTTTGCCGGCCTGATGCTACTCTCGGCTGCAAAGAGAGCAAAACTTGAGTATTTAATTTTACGGCGTTCAAACTGGATTGAGGTGAAGCAAAAAGGGAAGTGTTACTACAAAATGGCTATGTGCATGAGAAGGAAGGAACAACGAGAAGATCTATTGATTTTTTTTCATGCAATTTCAACGCTATCGTTATACAACTACTTATTACTGGTTATTATGATGTATTACACAGCAACTGATGACAAGTGAGTGAAACAGGTTGTGACAAAAAAGCCAAAGGCTTTGCTACAGGCGTTATTACAAAGCACCTTATTATACTTATTAACCAGATATGAGTGATCAACAATTAAATGAATCAACAAATCCACATTTCCTCTCTCTTTCTGTGGCCTAATCAAAGTGGACATTGACTCGGGTTTAAAGGTTGCCATGCTAACATCGTCATTTTCTGAATGAGGCCTCAAAATGAAAGCGGGACTCAGTTTCCTAACCTTTATTGAATCGAATTTTCTTTCATGAGTCAGTGTCATCGCCCCCCTGCTGGCCATGAGGCAGAATGCAGGTTAAAGACTTGTATTATTATGTATATTATTATATCTTTGTTAATACGCTTCTCTGATTCGGGTGTAAAAAGTGTGATCATGCCTCACTGGAAGCACTTAAAAACACAAATAGATATGAATGATGGGTGCATTTAACTAAAACCAGGCGAATTAAAACAACCTTTCGCTCGCTCAAAGCTGAAAACTGATCCCGTTGTCACAGTATAGACTTTGTAACTTGAAATCAGATTATCAAAAGTAAACTGTCGATTGATAGCCTGCTCTGATTAATGGAAGGAAGGAGAGATGAACGGCTACCTGGCTAGAAGTGTGTATTCATCTCACAAATATTAAAATCCGCAAGACCGTTCAAACTTTACGGCGGCCCTTTCTGTTTAATGACACCTTGTTTTTCCATGCGATGAACATGACACACCAAATTCAACGAATGACAGTGGTTCCTTGTCGGCCCCTCCCGCCTCGTCCCCTTCCCTTCAGAAGCTCTAACTTCTCTTGTGTCCAAGGGAGGGAACATGACAACGGCTGATGTACAGCCCCGCCTCCGGTGTGGTCACATCGCCTCTGCTTGGCTGCCTCCACAAACTCATACACGTCCCTTATTTACTACCTGGCCCCGCAGATACCGGGTACTACACACAGGGGTTGACAACGGTGACAGAATAGAAATACAGCCGCACTCCGTGGTGGCGCCCGGAAGAGGTTACGGATAAATAGCTGCTGTGGCACGATCGATCAGAGAGAATTGTAACTTCGAGAGAAATGAAAAGGAGACACGTCTAAATGTCTTAGCTACGAAAAATATAAGAACGGAGGAGACAAGAAATCACAACTCCCGACATCATACGTGACACGCAGCTCTGACAGGTTCTCCTCCGCGCGCTCTTGTAGGGGGACGGAGGCCACTTTAACAAAAGCTGCTTGATAACTGTCACTTTTGTGCACTGGGTCGCCGCTGCACATTTGAGTTTACATGATTATACCCTTGTTGTTTCAGGCTATCTCTGCTGCCTTGTCTTTTTCTCTTTTTTTGTTTCGTTCATCTCAGAGACTTATTCCTGGAACATGACTTTGGGATCAGTTTGCAATGTGTTTCTGCAAAGGTGCAGGGGCATTTCCCTGTCCTCAACGTTGCTACGGGCTTTTAAGCCGAATAAGTGCGAGTGGTGGAGGTGGAAACGCGGCGCTTAGACCTCGCCTCTTTATCCAGATGTATTTTAATTAAATTAAGACACGGCATTGTGATCAGGGTGGGTTAATGAGCATGAGATGCAGGTGCTGCAGTATGCAACCGCATACACCATGTCAGCTCTTGACAACTTCACAAACCAACCCCGATTACACCCCATGTCGACCATGTGCCATATGAAATGCTCGGCTACCCGTGTCCTTTTTCACACCCATTGACTTCATTTTCTCATAAACGTGCAAACGCTTTGCTTGTCTTAAGCCTCCTTTATGCTCACCCTACGTACCTAAACAGGTGTGTGGACACATTTCAAACTTTCGCTAAAAGTCACCACCTATGCAACGGTTGTTTAGCAATGCATCCACTGGAGGATGGTGTGGAGTTCAATTCCAAGTTCAGAGTTCCGTTTCGGAAAATGACGAACTAGCAGTGTGTGGACCTGTTATATCAATGCCATGTTGTCTTTTGGTTCTCCGTTCCTTTCACAAGTCGCACAAGCGCATACTGCGCAACACTGCCCCCCTTGACTCCTGGTAGTAATGCCGCATTTGACAGAAGTCTATGCGAATTTACAATTGAGCACAAATGAACCTTTACTCGTTAAATCTGTCCCCAGTTTGTCTCCAGGAAAGGAACGGTTTCATTTTATTCTATTTAAAATTTTTTTATATGAATCTGTGTTTTTATTTGCAGCGTCCTCATAATTTGCCTTCATCTTGTATGAAGTTAATTCAAAGGAGTGTATTGTCCTCCCACCCTCGGTAAAGAAAGAGTGCACGTGCAGTGATACGGTTGCCTTGCTCTCCGGCACACCGGCAAACAGACTTTCTTTTTTTGCCACCTTCGACGTACTATTTCTGTAATCTCCTAAATGCCCCCCACCCCCTCATTCTTAAACTGAATATCCTAAGCAGTGGAAATGTACGCTCTGGAAGTGGTGTGTGTTTGATGTTGTGTTCTATTGGATGGCACAATCTACTACCTGCCAACCTTGTTCTGTGGAGTTCTCTGCTACATGTGAAAGCACTCTGAATATCTATAGTAGGTGGTGCACTTAGCCGCTCTTTATTCTCCAAATTCTCTATTTTTTAAATAAAGGAAAGAGTGTCACAAAATCCCACGGTACCGTACGCTCATTGCTTTTCATGTTTAATGACTGGATGCTCTCCGTTTCTGTCACTGTCAATTATATCGGCAGTGTTTTAAATAAAAGAAATGCTTGAAGCTGATTTTTTTTTTTTTTTTTGGAAAGGGGTGGGGTTGGGTAGGACTTGGCTCAAAGTGCAAAAACAGGAAGCGGTGTCACAGCAGATCCCTTGGTGATCTCAATGAAACGAGCGTCGTTCCAGCCTCGTAAAAAAATAGCAAAACCGGGGGAGAGCGCTCTCCTATAGATGGCGAGATGAGATAATGGTAGACAGCCACTCGGCCAGAGGGGGAAGAACGCAAAAAAAGGAGATGATGATCCAATTTGTTTCCAAAGTGCAGACTTAGCAGCGTAGTATTTTTTTGTATGGTGCTTTATCCCTTTTATAAACTGTTATCCAACCCGTGTGTGACAGTGAGTGGAGTTTTTTTTGGTGCATTTCCATCCTGACTTTTTTATTTTTGCTTGACATCACACTGTTCCTTCTATGCAAAAATTATGACTTTTAGCCTTTGTACAGATTATTTTGTATGAGTAATATGTACTGAAATAAAGTGAAAAGAATCGACAGTGGATTTTTTGAGGGGAGGGTTTTCATCCGGGTTTATTATGATTTGATGGTAATGAGCCGATGTCATTAACCTGAATTCCAAAAGGCTTTCACTTTGATGAGTTAGTTTTGATCTGTCCCCCAAACTGCATTACTGAACTTGTTAACCTGTGGCACAGGTCAAACATCTGCCACGTTTATAAAAAAAAAAAAAAAACCTCTATCAGTTTAATTGCATCACCGCTGCCTTCTGGTCATGCCGTTTTGACACGATTTCACACACAAAAACAGCATGACTAACGGGGCTCTCGTTTAGCTGTTGATGATTCCTATTTTCTCCTTTAAGTATTCAAATAAAACTCTTTTTAAATGTTCTGTTTGAAAGCGGAGGCTGCACAAAGTTTTTTTTTCTTGTATTGTGGTGTGTCGATTAGGAAACATTCATGATAGACACACCAACGGAATAATTGATCGCTCCCGAACATTCGGGAACGTCAGTATATGTACACTTCGTAACCACGCCCCCCAAGCCGTCAATCCCTGGGTGAGAGGCCACACCCATAAGTGTCCGCCAAATTATAAATGAGGCCAAAATTCAAATTCAATTCAGCTCCTGGATCCAAATGTTCACATTTTGCTGACAGGTTTCATGGGAAAGGCTGTTAATCTGCTGAAGGTAAGGGGGATGAAAACCAGCAGGTGGTTTTTGCTTAACAGCACATAAGAAGTGAAAACTGAGCGAATAAGTGCTCGCTCTTATTCATAAGTAGCAACATTATGGAGCCAGCACCTGCACCACTCAATTATTAACTCATCTTATTTTAAGTGTTTTTTTTTTTTTTCCGCATAAAAATGAAGAAAGCCACCCATCTGTAAAATAAGACCATCCCATTTCCTCCCCAACCACCCATTAGCCTTACACTTAGAAGTGTAACAACAATTTCCCATCTGAGGCAAAAAAAATAATATGAATAGTTGATACAGAAACCCCTCACCCCACCCCCTGCCCCGGCAACCCCATGGGGCTCAGTGCAACTATCCCATCAAAACAGGAGAGACCAATCTCATTATGTCTTTATGTACCTCTGCCAAAGAAACAAGGCTCCTGTTGGGGCTCCTGTTGTCATGGCAATGAAAACGTTTCATATGATGATCTGAAAAATAAATAAATAAATAAATAACTTACGTGTGATCACGTATTCAGAGACGGCCTATGACACATTTACACTAATTTCCGCGTGTTGTTCTTCTCCATTACTCATGGCAAAATCCAACCATGTCCAAATAGGTCATAGTTGAAATTTTTTTTACAGTGTTTCCTTATTATTGCTTCCCTGGATTTATTTACTTATTTGTTTATTTATGTATTTTGTACATATGTATGTTATGTATGTTGCTGGGACACGCTAATGCGGTTTATTATTTTGTTCTTTCCCATCATATGTCACTAGCTACATTATCTGTAAATAACAAAATTATCATTCGTTCATTCATTCGCAGGGGTGCTGTAGCCCATCCCAGCTGTGCCAGCTGTTGGACGAGAGGAGGGATTCACCTTGGACCAGTAGTCAGTCGATCACAGGACCACATAAAGAGACATATAACCATTCACTCTATATGCATGTCATATGGACGGACGGATGGATAGATAGATATTCAATGAAATACATAAGATTCACTATTTTCCGTGAGGTGATCCACATACTCCGGCTTCTTTCAATGTTGCTACTAATATTTGCCAAAAATAAATCTGTAGACCAAACTATGGTTTTACAGATCAATCATTATGTTGTAAATTGACACAGAGGAACATGGATCCTCATGATCCCAGGAGATTCGATAGAGGCTATTGAGTCAGAGGCTGATCAACAAAGGACATGCCACTCACAAACGTTCTCTCACACACACACACACACACACAAGGACACACACACACACAAGGATACACAATAAGTAATCAAGATAATGGCTGTGTATTTGAGGGCGCCATGCGAACAATCTGCAAGATGTGCAGATTGTTATCCGAGGTGAGAAAAACAATCAAGGATAGGTGGCGAATTAGTCTTGACAGTGCCTATACTATTGTCGATTTGTCATGAAAATGTATAAATGTACAACCCCAGGAGGGGAGAAGGGGGGGGGGTATTGTTATATCTATATGTCATTCTGAATCTGTTGCATTGTCCTTAAATTAATTCTTGTGGCTTGAAAAATTCAAAATCAAGGTCAAGCCAAGGCAGAAAAGGGTGGTTAATGTTGTTCTGCTTATTATTCTCAGACAGAGACAGTTTGTGGGAAAAATTCAAGTTCTGTCATGACGACAAGACCCCACAAGAAGCAGCGCACATGGCAAAAGCTACCAGAATATCTTTCAGTCCAGAGCCTGGCCGAGAGAAACTTTTACACGTTCAGTCGGCCTGAGGCAGCACGTGTGTAATCTGACCCGCTAGGCCAACGCGGAAAGTTCTGGGTCACACCAGCACAGCAGAAGTGGCAACACAGCCCCCTCACCCCATCACCTTTTTTAGACAGCTTTGGCAGCCCACTGGTGAGAACCCACCTCCCACCTCCGATCCACATGGCGGGGTGGGGCCGGGTCTGGAGGCTGCCCCAGGGGTTGAAAATCATTGCAGCTCCATGTGTCACCCGCTTAAAAATACCAAACGATGGACAGGAAACTTAACCTCAATCGAGCCGAGACGTTCTCCTTCGTCAACCCTTGGATCCGGTATTTCCTCTTCTTCTTCAGCTTCTTATTTTGGGTGAGTTTTGTGTGCTCTGACCGGGGGTGAAGGGAGGAGGCCGACAAAGCGACACACCATTCAAACCCCCCAAAATCTGACCTTCGAGCAGCCTAAATAGCGAAACTAAAAGGAAGCTGCGTTTATGAATAATGGATGAAGTCGGTCTGTGTCTACAGCTACAAGCAGCAGGAGCACCATGTCTCCACGCGACTACTCATCTCGGTCGGGCCATACATGACTGCAGAAACGCTTTCATCTAATCATTTAAGGACTGAGTCATCACTGGGTTCTGAACCCCCATCCCCCCCAGCAGCCTTCTGTTCTCAGAGCTAATTGTTTGTTTATCTTGATTTTTTATGTATTCCATACCTAATGTTGTTGGTTTCAGAAGGCTCTGAGTAGCCATACGTCGCATTATAGTTGGCCAAATTTGGAGGCAGGATGAATTACATAAGCCGGTTGTTAGCATGAGTGGGCGTTCAGGAGACAACCGGGACCGTCAAGGAGAAATAAAAAGGTGGGCGAGACGCTTTGATGGAGTCAGCATTTGTCCCTTGGAGTCGGGTGCTCTCGTACGAACACACACACACAGTTCAGACCGACTCCTTCCATATAACTCTCAGTAAACGGACCACATCCGAAGCTTTCCCTCCATCTCCATCCCATCCCTAGTTCCTCTAATCCAACTTACACACGCACATTAGAGAGGCAAACACTGCACTGCACACACACTGTGTTTAGAGCCAATCAGCAGTAACTGTGGCCCTGCCAGCCGCACAGCCCAGCCTGTGTTGACTTTGTTTATCAGACATGGGCTCAGAAGTGAACACTGCAGACCTAATCCATCGGGCCATTGTGTCCCCCCCCCCGGCTCAGTTGGGCCGGCTCTCACCTCAGCACACAATCCATCGGGAGGAGCTGGATAGATCCCCTTTGAATATCCTAAAAGCAGAGCCCGGAATACATTCACAGTGCACGTGTGTCTGTGTTTGTTTGTGTGTGTGTGTGTGTGTGTGTGTGTGTGTGTGTGTGTGTGTGTGTGTGTGTGTGTGTGTGTGCACGTTGGCGCACACTCTTGCCCCCCCCCCCCTATATATACAAACGCGCACGCTGTGTCAGAGAGACACAGAG
>CAAKHD010008465.1:66723-81231 GCA_901007705.1 Fistularia tabacaria | reverse complement strand
CCCCGTGAAGTTCAAAAAGATTTTAGAGTAAAACACACTAATACACAAACCCAATATCACACACACACACTCTCCCACACACACACACACACACACACACACACACACACACACACACACACACACACACACACAAGGATACATAATAAGTAATCAAGATAATGGCTGTGAATTTGAGGGCGCCATGCGAACAATCTGCAAGACGTGCAGATTGTTATCCGAGGTGAGAAAAACAATCAAGGATAGATGGCGAATTAGTCTTGACAGTGCAGTCAACAGAAAGCTCTCTTCCTCTCTCCTCCATCCTCATCTTCATCACATTGACTTCTGTTACAATGTCCTGAATCATTTCGATTGCTCCCTCTGCCTTGACGCGTCGATGATTTTGAAATCTAATTAAAACAGGTGTTCTCCCCTTCAACACCGCCATGGCAAGCCCTCGATTTTTACGCGGCGCCGACCTTTTGTTAACACTTTAATGTTTTCCCGTGTTTTTTGTGGGGTTTTTTTCTCGATAAGCACCAAGCAGGTCCCAGAGCGACAGATTAACCGTGCCTTGCTGCTCATGTAAACCACCTCCTGCTCTGTCTCTGCCGCCCTACCTCATGACAGCTGATGAGAAACTGTCACAGCACGAAAAATATGGCATAACCTCGGCATACTAAATTAATGATTTCCAGCCTGAGATCAAGGTCTGCCGAGGAGGTCTAGACGAACGTCTCGCGTGGGGGGTGAGGAGCGGGTTGTGAGGTCCCCTAGATTTGTGCCGTGCTAAATATTGCAACCTTTTCTAACACAGTTTTTTGCAGCAGGAGCTAGATGCCGTTAAAATTTTTAGTCTGCCTCGTCGCGTTGAACTCCAGGTGTCTGTGAAAACACGAAAGGGTGAAGATTCCCCCCCTTTCAATTCACTCTTTATAGGGAATACTCTAACCCAGACCTGGGCATTTTACGGCCCGGGGGCCACATGTGGCCCTTTGGGCGTCCCTGTCCGGCCCACGTGAGGTCAGTCAGAACACAAACGACAAAACATTTATTTTGTTCATGTGATACAAGTGTGTTTGCTTTTCTATTATCGTTGGTTCGGCCTTCCAACAGCGTTCAGGTTTCTCATTTGGTCCCTTGTAATAATTAATTGCCCACGCCTGCTCTAACCAAAGCCTATTTTCTAAATGGAAAAATGAAGAACATATCTTTTGGGGCTTGGGGAAAGGCTTTCAAGGAATCGTGTTTGGCATCATCTATAGGTCTTAATGCAGGAACCGGCATTTTTGTGTCAACACAGGCAGAGCCATGCAGATCAATGATATTGGGGTGCTCGGCGAGGAAATGATGACGGAGCCTTGGAGTCGTGGATGAGTTCAACTTAAATCAACGAGCACCAACAATTCAACAGAACCCAATGCACCTCTGGGGCGCATTTATATCCCCGGCTTAAACCAAGCCCCCCAGCCCCTAGTCCTGTGGGGTGAGAGGCCACGCCCCTCAGTGTCCACCACACAGCCCCCCTGCAAACACCCAGAAGGGACTGTGGGGCAGAAATTTTTGCCTCAAGGGAGGCCTGAACGTCCTCCCATAACGGCTGCGTTATCCCTTGGTCGAAACAGCCGGGGACACCGGACGCCGGACCCATGGAGGCACTGCCGAGGTCCTGGATAGAGGGAGACAACGGGAACCTAGGGAGGAATCAGAACTTCAACAGCCACCCTACGTACTGGCTTCAGCCGATCGAGCGACTCCTGCTTCCTACACCCGCCCACGTCCAGCACTGAACTCTAAGCACGCCTCGAGAACCCGGAACAGCCCATCACATGGGGGCTGAAGAGGCGAGCGGTGAGTGTCATGTCACACAAACACAAACTAAGCCGACATGAGCACCGCAGGTACAAAACATCATGGGAAACAGCCCGGAAACCAAGGTCCAGGGGGCCCGACCGGAACCACGGTCGGACGGGGAGGGGGGGGCGGCTCTCTCAGGCAAAACCTCTCCTGGGACCCTCGGCGGCTGGCCAAGGACCAGCTGGGCGGGCGATGCGCTAAGGTCGTCATTTGGGGCTGAACGCAGCCCCAGCTAAACCCACGCTAAACCGTCCACCCAGTTGCAATCAGAGAGCGCGGCCAGCAGCACCGCCTTGAGGAACTGGTGGAGCCGTTCACACAAGCCGTTAGCCTGGGGGTGGTATGTCATCATACGGTGTACTGTAATCCCCAATGACCCAGCAAGTGCCCAGCAGAGTGCCGAAACGAACTGCAGACCCCTGTCCGGCGCAATGTCAGATGGGTTGCCGAAACGGGCGACCCAGGAAGAAAGAAACGCCTTGGACACGTCCAAGGTCGCCGTGGAGGACAGCGGGACGACCTCTGGCCACCTGGTGGTCCGATCACCAATGGTGAGCAGGCGCGTAAAACCCTGTGACAGAGGCAGAGGGCCTACTGGGTCAACATGTACATGGTTGAAACACCAGGCCAGAATTGGAAACGGTTCGAGGGCTGCCCTAACATGCTAGGGAATCTTAGCACACTGGCACGCCACACACGCGGCCGTCCACTGCTTGATATCAATACGAAAGTCAGGCCAGACAAACTGAGAACACACCATTTTCAGCAACGCTCAGACGCCCGGTTGCGAGAGGGAGTGGACCGAGTTGAAAACATAGCGACGCCAGGCCACTGGAACCACTGGGCAGGGACAGCCGGTAGATGTCACAGAAAAGGGCAGGGACCCCTTCCTACACCACGGAACCAGCCTGAGGCTAGTATGCGTCGACTTCAGGGTGAGAACATCCGGGTCGCTGGGGTGGTCGGCGGGCCTAGCCGAGAAGTCCATCCCGACAAGCAGGGGGCTCATGAGGGCACAGAACAGGCAATCTGCAACAGGTTTGGACTTCTCTGCCACGTGCCAAATGTCCGTCGTAAACTGAAATGGTCGCAAGGTGTCACTGCTGGTGGGCGGACCACAGCTCAGCAACTGTGGAGATGGCGAAAGTTAACGGCTTGTAATCCACATACATCGTGAATGAGCGGGCTTCCGAAAGAAAATGGAAATGACACATCGCCAGATGCAGGGCCAACAACTCTCAACAACTGTCAAAACACGATACTTGTGTTCGCTATCCCGGAGTTTGCATCTAAGGAACGCAAGGGGCTGCCATGCATTCGCCACCTGCTTTTCAACCATGGCCCCAGCCATGTCAGACGGATTGGTCGTCAATCCAATGGACGCCTCGGGCGCTGGATGGGCCAGAAGGGCTGTGTTAGCCAGAGCGCGCATAGCCAAGTCAAAAGCCTGAGCCCGTTCCGCGGTCCAGTTGACTGATGCCCCCCCTCGCCTGGACCACTTAGCAACAGAAAATCCGCCAGCAATCGTTGGTACACATCCCCCCGATGCTCAAAAGTTAGCGTGCGCTTATGGCCCAATTATTCAATTAAACGTCGGTTCGCGACGTCCACGAGCAGGCCGTTGGCGCACAGAAAATCTGCGCCAATTATGGGGACATGATGGACATGATCACAAAGTCCCACTCAAAGCGGCGGCCGCCAAAACAAATAGATACCGGAAGTCGCTATGGAGGACCCGTTAGCGGTGCTCAGTAGCGGGCCGCTGCTACTGGCCTGAATGTCTGTGCGTTCGGGGGGAGAAGGCTCTTCTGCGAGCCAGAGTCCACTAGGAATCTAAGTCCGTACCTCGAGTCTGCGATGACCAGCAGCTGGGTGTGTCCGCTGGCACCCAAGACTGCTACTGAGCGCTGACTTTGTCGTTTCCCGGCACTGTCCACTCTGCAGCGAACAGGCTGTAACTTTGAACGCGTTGTACTGTTCTTCCGGCGATCACGCAACAGCTCCATGGCTCGCCATGTCGACTGCTGGTCCAGCGCCGCGACGACCAAAAGGTACCTTGCTTCATACGCTAAAATACCCAGCAGGTAGGAAAGCGCTTCCACATGCTGAAACCAGGCAGCCAGGGCACTCCACTAGAGTTCAACTTTAATTAACAAGCACCAACAATATGACAGAGCCCAGTGTACTTCCGGGAGCATTTATATCCCCAGCTTAAACCAAGCCCCCCAGGCCCTAGTCCCGTGGGATGAGAGGCCACGGCCCTCAGTGTCCACCACAATATATTCCTTCATTCATTCATTATTTTACCACTCCTGCAGTCACCGTCGTGGCGGGGGCCAGAGCCTATCCCAGCTACATTGTGCGAGAGACGGGGTTCACCTTGGACTGGTGGCCAGTCGATCACAGGCCCACACGTTGAGTCCTACAACCATTCATATATCTTCTGATGAAAGTTCATCATGTTGATTGTCTCCACCTATTGCCCATTCAGACGAAGAATACATGTTTCACTTCAATGAGTATGGTTCATGCTGGTTTATTGTTTTTTCTTGTTTCCTGGTGTTTTCTCATTTCCTTCTTCTTAGGTACATGTCTTGGTCTGGTTTGTTGGTTTAGGGGATTTTTATGTTTATATTCAGTTACTATTTGTCTTTGTACTTTTTATTTAAGAGCTTTTTGCCACGGCTGGGCCTGAGATGTGCATTTGGGTTCTGATCCTTGCCAAGTCAGTCAGTCAGTCAAGTCGGCAGCCTTTGTTCTCATTAGGTGCGCCTGGTCCTGGAAGCGATCAGATGTTGCCCTTGGACAACTGCGTCGGAAAATGGGGGAAATCCAGGTAGCCATTATCGCCCAGGAGAACCTTCTGGGGGCCGAAAGTCAGGAAACAGTGCCATAGTCCGACTGCCGCAGCAGCTGACCACCGAGTTCTCAAGGCCATGCTCTGAGTCTGACTGAGTCTTCCACACCCCCCCGCTTGTTCTTTCCATAGGCCTCCCCCCTCCTATCAGGTGTCATCATTTGGATAGATGCCTGCAACTGACATTGGAGGGGAGTGGGGTAAAGTTCCAGTGCATTGGGAGCTATCCCAAGAGGGAAGGGTACTGTCATGAAAGTCAGCCGGGCAAGTTGTGAAATTTTAGAAAAGCAAGAGAAATAACATTAAAAATCATGCGATTTGCATTCATTGCACAGATTTTACAAACTCGATGCTGTGGAGATTACTGCCTCCCGGCACATTCCTTTCTCCATAGAAACCATGTCGCCTGAATGTTGTCGGGATGTCAAATCTTCAAGTAGAACACGATACACCCAGATTTGAAACCACCGTCTAATCCCATTTCCGCAGGTCTTCTCCCTGTTGATCGTTGCAATTGGGGTGTATGCCAAAGTCCAGAAAGCTACAGGTACACGCAAAATCACACCACTCAACATTCTGATGCTCCAAACAAATTCCCTATTAGCATATTTTTAAGGATAAGAAACTCACATTTGTGCATCTTGTGGAGACGATAACAATAATAGAACTGCTTCATATCTGTTGGGGGAGATTATGGCCCTTTTTTTGTGCTGTACACCTGTTGAGATGCACCTCATGTGTTGCAATTTTTTGGGTCAGTCTTTTTTTATAATTTGATAATCCGTCTTTTATCTAGTGTCATTATTTTAACATTAAATTCCCAATATTCGGTGGACTGGCAGCGAAAGGATTAACCTGGACTCATCCCACTGATTACACTACTAAGTCCTTTATAACCCCCAACAGATAAGGGATTATTGAAGGGAATGGATGCAGATGCTGTAGGAGAGGAGGACTATATACTGAAAAAGTGCTTGTGGGAGAGAATTTAAAGTAAAAAGAGAGAATAAGAAAGTGGAAGAAATCTGTCAAACAAGGAATAAAGTACAGGTACAAATAACGCAAGCTGCTCTCTGAACAAGGGCTATCCTGTTTGTCTTTGTGCCAGACACAGTGCGAGACACGTTCCTGATCGACCCAGCTGTCATCCTAATTGTTGTTGGGGTGGTCATGTTCTTCATCACTTTCTGTGGTTGCATCGGAGCCCTCAGAGAGAACATACGCCTCCTCAAAACAGTAAAAGCCAAGTCACAAATATTTCCCAGCGCATTGGTCCTGTGAAGCTCTAATGAGCGACAATTCTGGTGCAGAGGTGCACAATTTTGACGATTTCTATTTTCTGTCTTTAGTTTTCCTTCAGCCTTACACTGGTCTTCCTCACCCAGCTGGCCATAGCAATTCTGGGCTTCTTCTACTCTGAACAGGTATCTGCTTCTATTCTGCCACAACCGTGCACTGCATTTCATATCCACAGTCTTGCGAACCTTCGCTATTTGTTTCCTCTCAGTTTGACCCCTCATGATCGATCGCGCATGCCGGTGCTTCCCGATCAGGGCTTTTTGAGCTGCAGATGTTTAAAATATCAAACATTAAAAAGACAAGTGACCAGTGGCAATGAAACCAGACCTGACGAGGACACGGTTAAACAAGAAATCAATTTTGGGACTTATTTGGATGAGTCAGAAAACTCAAATGGAAATCATCCCATCATGTATTTAACGTGGCTCAGTTTACCAGTTAGGCAACAGTAGAGGCCCAAATTTTACTTTCGATCGATACAAATATTTTGCTTTTAAACCTGCATGATCTCTTGATCTTCCATTTTTTTTAATGAGTTTTCTGAGGTATACAACTTCCGCCAGCAGTCTGCTAACAATGGGGGATTACCTCAACTCAGCAGCTTGTTACTGCAGTTCAGGAAACACAGGCCTCGAGCAGAGGGGACAATTAGACCCCGTCCAGCTACTGGACGCATCCATTAACTTCCAAGAACAGATCAGCTGACAACCCTGGAAAGACAGCTGACCAGAGGGAAGAGATGCCGCCAACCCCTACCCGGGTCGGCAGGGACCGGTAACCCCCAGCCTTCGAAATCCACCTTTACGTGAATTTCCAAGCTATCTTATAAAAAAAAAACGACGATAATGATGAGCTGAGGGAGCAAGATTTGGGGGTCTCACATCGATGGGGTGTTTAAAATGTCGATCCCATCAGTCGAGTAAAGTGCATACGTCTGGCAGCAGATCAAAAATTCCCAGGGTGTCAACACCACCTGCACCCGTCCATCCAGCCTGGAGGCTCATCTACAACTGCAGAGATAAAATAATAATAACAATAAGTTACACACATGCTCAGAGGCTCTTGCCTTTCAGCTCTAGTAGTCTCTCTTCCCACTCCTTTTTCGAATTAAAAAAAAAAAGAGACCCAAAAAATTCACTTATCTAAAAATACTTGACCTATTAACATTGTAACACTACACCTCTATTAAAACCTCTCATTTCGAGTGTTCCTACGTTCTAATCGAGAGGTTCATTTATTCGATTACTACAAGGCTGTAGTTTGTCCTGTAGTCGAGCTACACCGTGTAACCCTGAGAGTATTAAGTTTCCCCTGCAGGCATCGTATTACGGGTCTACCGGCTGCAGTGTGTTGTGAGCTGTAACCTTGAGACGTCCTTGTTATTTCCCAGTCTCTACCCCGCCACCTTATATTGTAATCATGTGAATCTCATGGCATTATTATCAACACTGCCTCAGTGTGGGGGAGGGGGTCCTGACCGTATTTGTTTTTTTCATAGAGTTAAAGGTAGCTCTTTGGCAAGTTTGAAACTTTCGAAGACAGCAGAGGGATAAGTGAGGGAAACATGGCCGCCGCCGAAAAGCTTTAGAAAACAAAACCGTCAACAGAACATTCAATGTGATCAAATCCAACTCTGATTAAGGCCCCCCTAACCTCAACTCCGGGTGTCTTTCCAAATATAAGTCAGATCCGCGTCTCGGTAACTCGAATGCATCTCTTTATCTCAGCAACCAAGGGAACAAAAAGCAAAACTTTTTGTGCACAGAATAAAGAACAAAGATGCTCAGTCATGGCATTTCGCCTGCGTTTGATACTCTGTCCCTTCCTCAGTTGTTGGGTTCATTATATTTCTTTTCGAACGTATTCATTTCGACCGGGTTTCTGCCCACCTTTTCTGGATCTGCTGGGCTTTAAGCAATAAATGAACATTTATTGCATATTAGTTCAGCTCTGCTGTGCAGGGGAAATAAAAAACAACAAATGGAAACCAACCAAACCCAGTTTCACTAGAATGATCTAATGTCTCGAATTCCCGAGAATGTCGCAACGCGAATCCAAATGTTTGTGTTTAACCCAAAGACACGCTTCTAGAGTTCTCATTTCCGAGAACAATGAATATGATTATTTTATAACCCATGAAAGAACTTCAAAACCAATTGTGAGACAAATGAAAGTTGACTATTTGGAAATCTGACTAATGAGAAGGGATGCGGTACTTTCACAATGAATAGTGTTAGCTCTCTGCCGCAATAGTCACTTCTTCCCGTTGCTATGGTTTCTCCTAATTGCCATTAACTATGGTGGGCTGGAGCAAGCTGTTCCCTGCTGTACTTAACAGTGCCTGCTATCCAGGCTTTTGCAATGATGATGAGATGCTTGGGCCCCCGAAAGACATCAAACACCGTGCGCGCTACCATCTACGAAGTGCTGAGAAAGGCTCCATCACAATGAATGCTCAAACCCAACAAGCCATTGTTCATGTTTAAAAAGACATTCACATTTTCACTTTCATACATTTCCCGTGGTCTGTCAGCCTTTCAAAAGAAATATTCAAGATTGAAAGATTCAAAGATTTTACTGTCATATGTACAGTGTGTGAACATGTTTCCTCGTACAATGAAATTCTGACTTCGCTGTCCGCAGTGCATTTGGATTTGGACTGATAATACCAATGCGCTGTTCTTCCAAGACAAAATAATCTGTAGTGCCTGATGTAGGTTTGCAGCAGAGAAATGCTCTAGCAGATATGTAGGCATTGTTTGCAGTGATTGTAGGATATCAATGCTGTCCATTTTCATCGTTTGTTGGGAATCTGGACTCTTTCTGACATAGTCCAGAAGCTAAATACTGGTCCTGGAAAGATCTTCCAGGATCACCGTGATTGGTGTATTGATGATCCAAGACACATGGCAGGGTAGTTCAGTGGAGCCCTCTTAACTCCCATCATGAAATCATGGAGGGGTTTGGGGCAAAACGCTAATAAAAGAGTCTCATGCCCTGCGAGAGGCAGGTGAACCGGTAACCCATGACCTTTGACCAGAAACATAGAAGGGCTTTTTTTTTTCCTCAAAGATCTGATCAACTATTTCCTTTCTCTTTTGAATGAAGAATAAACAATGAACAGCACAGAGATTCACAAACTATTCTGTCCTATTTTTTTCTCCTCTGCACACACCCTGTGGAAAACACGGTTTGATTCTTTTTTTAATTCAACATTAGAAATCCACCCCTAATTATTTTCCCTGGACACACGTACAGACCTATTGCATTAACAGTGCTTTGTGAATGAAGTCATAAAATCACTCATTAATTTTTTTTCAACATTCACTAAGGCCATTAAAGAGCTGGCAATAATGCTGAGATCCCACTCGGAAAGCTAATATTGACCTTTTACTGATTTACACACTCCATCAACAAATCTCCCGCTATCATAAATCCTGATGGATCACATGATCCCGACAGTTAATCAGCTGCAATGACATCTTGTGCCTCTGATTCTGCTGCAGGATATTATTAATTACTGTCGATGTTGTCTTTAATAACTGTCTCTCGATTCCCATGTCCATCTGGAGTAAATAAAATAAAAATTGTTTCCTGCAGAGTCGCAAGGATGCTGGTTGACATAATGAGATTATAGGAGATGTGTGTGAGTGTGTGTGTGTTTGTTTGTGTCTGTGTGTGCGCGTGGTTACAGCACGTGCTTTAACCAGGCTTTACACAACATACATCACAGTGTCCTTTTTCTTGTTACAGCAGTAATCCAGCTTGAGAAAATCAGTCTATTTAATATACCTGTCTCCTCCAAAGAGGTCTGAAAGGCACCACATGGCAGAAGAGAGAGAAGAAAAATTAGGAGACATAATTAAAACCGCCCCGACAAAAGCGCAGGAAACAGAATTGAGTGGTCTTTTCTCCAAGCAATTCATTTTAAATAATAGAAAATCCTCCGCTGCGCAGCAAAGTTTTACTTGGCTAATCTCAGCCCATGTTCTCCAGAGGGGGAAGCAGTCAAACGCTTGTTTCTGCGTGTGTCAAAGAGTGTTCAAAGGGAGGCTCCAGAAGGCAGCTTTTTGTTAAGAGAAGTGGAGGACGTGTGGTTTGCTCTAAGAGCGGCATCAACTTCACGTTTGGCGGAACTCGAGATGCCGGATGTCTCTGCCGAGGACAAATTGCCATCAGCGCAACCAGCAGCTTGCGCACCTGCTACACTTGCTAGGTTTCCAAGTTTTATAGCACAAGACTGGAACCACCCAGAAAAAGCATTAAATCCGTGTTGCCTGTAACGGCAGTGTCCGAGTTTGTTGTAATGGGTCTGTTTTTTCCTGTTCTTCCCCGGATGAAACCCCCGCACGGCTTTAGAGATAATTAGCGAAGGAGCCTGTAATGAGACTGTTTAAAATTGGCATCACGCAGTTTGAAGGTTTTCGATTATAAACATAAAATACCTTTCATCACATTTGAAACTCCTAAGTGGATTTGCACAACCGGCAATTTGGGCTTATCTGTGTCACCAGAGGGTTCCACAGAGAACTTGAGGCAAACCCAAGTTAAATAACCAACGCATTATCTGCTACATAATTTTCGCCTACCTCAAAAGTTAATGGGGCTCTCACAATCATTCTCAAAAGTTGGTGTGGCAAATATACTTTTTTTTTTTTTTTCCTTGGAGACGCTTCAAGTCTCTGAGAGGTTTCTTCAGTTCTGATAGACCGTGGGAAGTTTTCCGGTACATAACCGCTGGGGTTGGGGATAGGCCTCGGGCCAAGTTAAGAGGGTTGCGTTGATAAATGAGTTGTTTTGCTGCCATGAGGTTGAAAAAGATTGTTTAGTTAATCTTGGTATCATTATGTGTAACCAACACCCAACCCCAGGCAGTCGTATACCGGAAACTTGCTGCGGTCTTTCTAGAACTGAAGAAACCTCTCGGATGAGAGAGCAGTTACCACAACAAGTGTTGACGATTAACCATGGCCCTGCAAGATCGAGAACCCTCAAAGGGTCACACGGCCTTTCATTAAGATGTGTGCAGTGGTATTTGTGCGATATGCTGCTCAAGAGATATTCAATCACAGAGAAAAAAAATAAATCTCTGAAAAAAATAACAGCCGACGGTTGCCAACGACTGCAAGTACAGGGCAGCACGCCCGGCGATACCTTGCTTCTCCCCCGTGTTGTCTGTCAGCGTTCGGACTGCCTGCTGCTAAACAGAGCAGTTTAACAACCCTCCCAGCATCCTTCCTCGCTAAATGATTCAAATGCTCCGGCACTTCAAAGTGGAACCAAATGTTCCATTTCAACGGCTCCCTTGAAGGAGACTTTGCCACTAATGACATGGGGAGTCATGTTGGCGGGCTCTGTGGCACACGAGCATGTGTGGAAAGAAAAAAAAACAGAAGGATGGGATTGTTACAAAAATCAGAAGACAATTTAATAAGTACTAAAGGATGAGAATATTTGATAGGCTTTACAGTATTTATCAAAATAACCTGCTCTGATGTACGCTGTAATACAAACATCCTGAGAGACCTTCAGCAAACTGCACACAAAAGTTTATTTCACGTTAAATGAAATTTTGAAAGTTCAGTACATTGTTCGCACACGGTTTTTATTTTCGCATATATTACACCTTATCTCAAATGGCAAAAAAAAAAAGATGGTAGAGGTTACCATAATACCATTTTAACACTCATGAGTTTAATAATAACAATGTAAGACCCCTGGAAAGTGGTGAAGCACAACGACTCTGTGGTCTAAAAAATACCCCTAATTTACTTAATCAAATCAATTTACTTCATTCGCACTACATAAAGAATGGTCGCATTCAAGCAAGTGTCAGAAGCAGCTAAGTGATGTGAAAGCAGCCTGAATCGGGTGCATTGATCTGAAAAGCGACTTGTATCGGCGTCAAATTATATTTCCAAATATTGAGGATCACTTTGCCAGGTTTCGACAACCTGTGCACAACAAGCTGTTTGAATTCAGCTTTGCTGAACCTGTATGCAGGATTACAACGGTGCTCTTATGTCCACGGTGCTTTACAGGGGGTATTTTATGGAGCCCTGATGTTTTAAGGTCAATTAAATAAAACCGGAGTCTATTCCAAGTTGGAGTTTCTGTTTTAAAACCAGACGCCCCAAGTCAGCATTCAGCTCCAATATAACGCCCTCTTATGTTATAATTGAACGCCAGGTGTTGATTTGTGCTTCCGGAAGCTAAAACTTTAATCCTCAAGTAGTACATACTGGCAGGAATCCTTCCAAGTGAAACTTGCAAAGTAAAAATTTATGTAAAACGTGGTCGGATTCTTCATTTTTCCTTGTTTGAACGAAATTACTCAGTGGCAATGCCAGGAGGCCACAGTCATAGATTTAGCCGGACGCAGTCACAGCATGAGGCTTCGGAGCGAATCTTTTCTAATGTTAGGAGTCTAAATTGCTAGTATTGACTTATGACTCATAGTGAGACCGAACAATTATGAATGTGATTTTTTTTTTTTTTTTTTTTAAAGAATAACAAAAAAATTATGTTGAAAGCGTCAGTCTCGGTGAAACGTAATGCCTCTTTGGCACTTTATTTTTCCTGGAAATTATTTTAAGGAAAGGTACCAGCAGAAAATGATATTGTTTTTTTAAAAAAAAAAAACTTACAGTACTCCATAGAGAATTCAACATGTTATAATATTTCAACAATAATCTTAAGGTGTCAGGATGACTGTGTCTGCATGTTGCAGACCACTCGTTATTCAAAGTCCATGTAATTATACTCCACTGGTATACGAAGTACTAAGTACTCTGGGTAGTAATGGTACTGCCTGTTGTTTCTTCTCTTATAACAAGTTTTCACACTGCAGATTCTCTCTTTTCTAAAATTCAACTTGTGATTTCATCCATATGTGAACTAAAAGGAATATGAAAAACAAAACATTCGGCCAAAATAATGGGATTTATAAGAACAATATATTTCAAATTAAAAAGAGAAGCATCTAAGTTTTAGGAAATTCTCCTGAATTGTTAAGATTTTTTCCCTCAGACATCACGTCATATGGTCATGCTTCCACTGCTATTATCAAATCAATCCATTCTTGAGCCAGAGTGAACGGTAGCCAAATTTGATAAGGGTCTTGAGAGTGTGGTGGGTAGGTTTTATTTTTAATTAACTCATTAATTCATCATTTTTGCATTTTAAACTCTTGCGTCTTCCTCCTGTTAGACTCGGGATGCTTTGGGAAAATTTGTGAAGAAAGCCATCGTGCACTACAGGGATGACCTGGATCTGCAGAATCTAATGGATTACATCCAGAAAGAGGTGGTCTGGCACATTCCCAAAAGCTATAATTGGCTGTAATTTTGTGTGTTTTTAACCGCCGTCAGGCGAGGCTTAAGATTCATCACAAGAGCTTTGTTGACGCCTGACCAGGAAAACGCAGTGAGTGACCGAAGAACTGTAAGTCTCATGTTATCTGTTCGGGCCTTGGAGTTAATTTCCCATGATAGGATATGTTCTACCTACTTCCTCTACTCTGGGGGATCTCCTTGTGTGAAATTTGCCCTCCATCTGCACACATTGGCACAAAATATGGGTTTTCCCACGAGACGGCCAAGACTGGCAGGATATTGTGTACAGAGCAAGTCCGTGTTGCTAAATATAAACCTCTCCCTCAAACAGTTCAAGTGCTGCGGGTGGAACAACTACACAGACTGGTCTTGGAACCTGTACTTTAATTGTACGGATGAAAACCCCAGCTCGGAGAGATGCGCCGTGCCTTACTCCTGTTGCACTCCTGTTCCAGGCGAGGTGAGTTCTAACTTTTCCTATTTTTCTTCTTTTTTTTTTTTTAGAATTCCTATCTCAGGGTGAACAAGCAAATAATTGCATGCGCCTCACAGACAGCGCAAAAAAAGGGCGAACAAAATCCTCCTTCGAAGAGGGATCACAACAGACTGACAGTCAGTTGGCAACATTATTTAGCCCCAGAGGGTTTCTGCGGTAATGCATGAAGCAATTAGTTCATCTCCAAAAGTGCTTTGTTCAAAAGTATTAATGTGTCGTTCCCAGCAAGCGCAGAAAGTCACATTGGAAGACGTCACCTCAAATCACTTGGCCGATCGTCAAGACAGCTGACAAATGCCATTCAATGGAAAATGTCCTGGGATGTTGGGGACAAGTCTGATGCATATTTGAAAACAATTGACCGAGGCTGGGAATGGACGTTTGACAATAGCTAGTTAGCTTTAACTTTTAACTTCCAACATAATGTATCACTTTGTTGAATAGTCGACTGCATTGCAAAAAAAAAAAAAAAAAGTGATCATTTCAATCACATATAGATCTTAGCAAAATGACATTTTGGAAAACAATATGATTAAACTCGCCTGGAAAAATTCACAAATGAATACCTCGGAATGATCATTTCAATGTACTGTATCTATGAAGGCCTTGGGGGGGGGGGGGGGGGAAATTTGGGGGGTGTTCCCCCCAAAAGGGAAAGGGTTTTAATTTCAAGGTACTTTTGG
>CAAKHD010008465.1:48047-66703 GCA_901007705.1 Fistularia tabacaria | reverse complement strand
AAATAATTTTACAGTTTGAAAAAAAAGAATAAAAAAAAAACGTCATTGAATATGTTATCTCTTATAAATCATTGGGTGGGGGGGGGGGGGGGGGGGGGGGGGGGGGGGGGGGTACATTGGTTGGTGCTCTCCCCACAAAGCGATAAGGTTCTCGATTCAAGGTCATCTTGCATGTTCTACCTGTGTCCAACTTTGTACCCAGCGTCCTGCCGCACGACCCAAGCCTCCATACGACCCCGTGAGCACAGGATAACGAATCTGCGAGGAGAAATGGTTCTTTTCATACATAAGAAGTCTTGCTGAGAGCATAAGCTGCAATGTGTGTGCAGAAAATCGGAAAAGCTCCGATAGAGCAGAGGCCACTGATGCTCAATGTACTTCGTCCAATTACGTTAAGCGGATACACCACCTGGAACAGGAGGGGGAATTTTGCACGCCTGGGATCCCAGGCAAATCTTATCGATGTTTCTTCGGCATATAAAACCAACGTAAGGCTTTAGTGATGGTTTTCTCAACCACTTTAAATGATAGTAAGAAGTGTGTGAAATTAATTGAGTTGTTATTTGTTGACTTGGTAAGGGAGGAATGGAAAGAAAAAGCTATTTGGGCTTCATGCACCATTAAAGTGCAACACACATTCGGTGCCAATCCACTTCTCAGCATGCAAATTTAAAATCAGCTCGTCTTTGTATGAATTTTGCTAATATGCATTTGACAGCATTTGGCACAAATGCAACACTAATTCCCCCCCCCCACACACACACACACACACACACACACATGCGCCGTAAACATGAAATTATCCAGGCTTTTCCATGTGTCGGCAGCAAACACCGGTGTAAGTCAGAACGGACATCGGGTAATTCTTACCTTGCAGTCTTCCTCGTGCTAAGTCTTCACAGTGAATTGGCTCGCGGCAAGGCTCACTCCACTGAAAGTACAACAAGTTGTGTGCGCCATAATGAGTTTATCATGGCAACTGCAGGGAAATACAAACATTTGGCATTTATACATGAAATACCGACAAGGGGCAAAGATGGCATCATCGGCATATACCTGGAGAAACAACTAGATGCTGAAAACAAATTCTAAACTATCGACAGCGTCATGTTACACATTAATTCCGCAAATGAAACTGGTAACGAGAATAACCATGTTTTGTTAGGAACACTATAAATCAAAAGTTTAATTTCCAGAGTAACACAGAAGTCAGAAATGAGATTTTCTCATTCCATCCCTCTCAGTCACGACTGCAGAAACAAAGGTTTCTGAAAAAGGGTTTCGAATTAATTTGCCACAAAGGAAGCAAGTAGAGACGACAATTATCTTTCATAGACAGTAATTGGCTTAATATTTCTTTAATCCTTTTCTCCCGTTGCTCTACCCACGGCCACCCAAACATCTGACCTACAAAATCAGGCGGCAGGAGTTTACATGTCTGAAAGAAAAGTGCAGGTCGACATTCAGCTTTTCCGTGCAGGTTTATGTCTGACAGCTCTCATTCTGACAGCTGCCGAATGATAACTTTTATATTTTTTTCCCCCCATGTTTGGGTTGTGATGACAGATTCTCGCTTCAGCTCACGCTCGGCCTAAACAAACTCGAATCCCTGTTAAATGCAGTAGCAGCAAAAATAGGCGAAAAGGTCAGCTGTAGGTTTTCACTATTCAGGCTTAGAAAGGGCAGAGGGGCATGTTGATCCGAGGTCCACAACATACAGGATTAAAATGTTTCAACCAATACAGGGGTCAGGGTTTCATCCACCGCACAAGAACATGTCCAAGTGAGATGTTAATCTATATTAATTGTAGTATTGCATTAGTAAAGCAACAAACTGGAAATGGGTAATTGCCAAGAGACCTGTTTCAACACAAAATTCGCAGAAGTCTATCTTATCTCCTTTTTTAGCGTTCAATTATTGGAAAGGAAACAGCAGCAGGGGATGCATTAACAATAAAGTTTTGTCCCTGATGTGGTATGAACAACCTGGGGATTCCAATTTGACCGTTTTGAAGACCTAATTTGCTTGATTTGTCAAAAAAAAAGTCAATTACAATTAGGACATTTTATTGTGACAAGGGAATTTTTGGTTCTCGAGTAATTTTCTCAACACACTACGATATCAGTTCTAAATATCAGCAGATATACAACATGGAAGTTGATACGGAATACGCCCATCAACATTTCCGACGCATGGTTGTCGGATATGATCTGCAGCTGGTGGCGACATGACAAACTGCCGCGCCAGTGTAACGCGTGTGGATAAGGACACACTGATCCTGCATATTCTAAGAATTTACTGTTGCCTTCACGAAAACACATCCTTCTTGTCGGACTATCTTTCGACCCCACACTGACACAGCGCTTCACAGGCCAATAGCTGAGAGTTCTATTTTGTCTCTGCAAAGACGGAGAACGAGAAATGTGGACGTAAAACAGTCGCAAGACTACTGATTTTACGTCATGCCACACGGAAAAAGGATCACGACGGCCTAATTTTACATGGTTGAAAAAAAATATCGTTTAAATAAAAGTTATAGGAGCTGATGCCGTGCTGCAACCAGCTGTTCATAGCCTGGGCATACTGGTGATCTGATGGACTTCCATGTCATGTCGAATGGATTTACCTGCGCTGGATTTAAAAGTTGTCCTACTGTCATTTCCTGTCCTCTTTCCTTTCTAAAGCCCTGTCAGTCGAATGGCTTTTAGGAATCTGTCACTCAGCTGTCTCCGTGGTTAATAACCGTTGGTGCAGGAATCCGAAGGCATCATCTTGATAGTATGATCAGGATTTGAGGTTGATGGGGGAAAAAGACAAAGACTTACAAAACTAGGAAATCCTAAAGAGAGTTTTGTTTTTCTTTTTACCCCGGCCACATAGGCTGTCATCAACACTATGTGTGGTTTTGGGGTTCAAACCCTCAACTACCAGGAGGCGGATAAGTCAATCTACCCAGTGGGCTGTGCAGATCGAGCAGTGATGTGGATTGAGTCGCATCTGTTGCTCGTGGGAGCTCTCGCCCTGGGCCTGGCCTTGCCTCAGGTAACAGCACACACAGCAACACCAGCGGAATCCTTGCCCACAACTGGTGCCCACGAGGACTGTTGAATAAACGAACATACACAGTTCAACTGACGTATCAACTAGAACCCCACCAATTGGACTGTGTGGATATCAACATATTAATAGGCCCTGTTCCCTGAAAGGAGGGTTCACGTGGTGCATTGGACTGAGAAATAGTCAGTGCAACACTTCATCAATCAGGGCTCTGTCCCATTTATAGTTCAGGCAGACACACACACACACACACACACATCAATAGAAGAGCATCACCGAGCAACCCTGCACAACCAGGCTCTGTTTCCTATAGAATGACCCGGCCTTTGTGAAAAGAAAAAAAGCCAATCTAATCAAAATCTTATTTAGATAAACTTGGCCAAGAGGGAGTGAGGTTAATGTGGGGTCATTGAACAGAACTTATTTAAAATGTACGGTTTTACCTGGACAGCAATAACTAGACACACGGGGATAGTTAAAAATTAACGGAGCCATTACATATTTATGGCACAGTGATAAATTGAAAATGCAGGGTTAAGTGGCATCGGGTTGAAAGTCTACATTTGATTGCGAAAGATCACGTATCCCTCACAAACAGAGGATACTAACGATTTCTTGTGGACCAAAAGCTGCTTCACAAAGCACTGCGACCCTGACACATTATGGATCATTATTGGCTGAAGTCGACGTTTAAGACCAGCCATAAAATCGAATGATCACCAATCAGGAGCCGTCACATTATAATTTGTGCACTTATTTAACAAAATCTTGTCACATTGCATTGTCACTAAAACGGCATGCTGTTCCAGTCTGTCTTTTAAATGCACGTGGGCACGCGTGCACAGACACACAACCACACACACACACACATCTGGCTGATTGGGTCCCCGTCGGTTAAGAGGGAAGCATATGAAGTACCCAGGAGTCCTGTCAAAAATAATTGCATTAGCATTCCTAGTGCTTTCATGTGATTTTTTTTTCCTTTTTTGTCTCATATATTGTGCCAAATATATTTTATCGGATTTATATCAGTTTTTTCGATTGAAACTCTTGAGCTGTTTCTCTTTTCTTTGAATGCGGCTACACCACGTGCGGGGTGAGAAATCAGGTCTCGGGATGTAATGAAAATGAATGTAGCGATAATCCCGTAAACTCGGGTAGCTATAATTAACACACCATCCAAACAGTCTTGTTTAATTTTGACACATTTCATCCGTGTGCCAAGTGAGCATTGCGACAGCCGTCCAAGGGGACCTTGGGATGTTCAGCAGTCTGTTCATTTACTCCGGGTCTGTTCTGTAATCTAAAGTGGCTGCCACTGTCCCCCAGATCGCAGGCATTGTGCTGTCCCAGATCCTAATTTCTCAGATCCAGGATGAGATTGCTTCAGTTCTCTAAGCACAGATGCTGAGAAGGAGTGTGGAAGGAGCTCACTCACAGTTCTCGGATTAACTCCTCAAGACTCGCGCAAAGAGTGATTCATTCTGTTGTATCACAGCACTATTAATATTGTTTCGTCTTAATGTGGTGACAGTTATGTACAAGCTTAATTGTGTACTAAATTTGTGTAACTCATCAAATTCAGACAGTACTTGTAATGCATTGGAAGAGGATTTTGTAGTGACACTGACCAAAACATTCACCTCTTAAAAGTATTAAAATGTAAATGTGACACATTTGCTCATTTCCTTTACAGGGGACTTTGTGCGCTTTACTCGCTAATTCATATACGTGAACTGACAATGTGAGATGTTCATAACAAATGCAGATAAAGTTTTAAATGATGTTAATATAATATATTGAGACTGATGTTGTGATTGAACAGCTAAGCCTTCAGAACAGTACTGTTTTTCTTTTCTGTTTTTTTTTCCTTTTTCACTGCTATGCTAAATTGAAGCCAGCTAGCGAAGGATGTCTTTATCCAATCATCTATTCCTGGCACAGCGCGCCTATGAATCAGGCTTTTCAAAGTTGACTGATCCAGCAAATGGCTTTTTGGGCTGGAGAGACGGAGGGATGTAACGGAGGGGGCAATTGACACAGAAGGTTATAAAATGTCAGTTTCAGAAAAAAGATTATTTCAGGTCTGCTAATAGATACATGTTAATAATTTTTTTTCTGGAACATGAAGCTCAGGTTAGGTTCAAAGATAAATAAATTGATTCATAAACAATGTTCCAAATATAAGTCCTCAACTTCTTAAGAAATGTAATTAAGGTACTTCAAGGAAAAAAAAAAAAAAAAAATGAAAGTGAAATTAAAGTTAAATTGAAAAAAAATCTCCATCTTTCTTGTTATGCACAAACAATTGTAAAACGAAATATGTACCTTTGTACAACTGCAAATTTTGCAGTTCATTTTTTGTCAAAAAGACGACTGGGACTCTTTTCTTGTAATTTATAACTTTATTCTTGCACAGTTATGACATTTAACGTGTTTAATCTCATAATAATTTGACTATTTTGGCCCCGAAAATGTGCTGCTATTACCCTGTCATAGCAGCCTTACACAACAGGAATCCCTGGCTATAAATGTAGAGCTGGAAATAAGCATAAAACATAAAACCAATTGACATTCTTTCACGTAAAGGCCTATTCAATGTTTACAGGATAATTATGATATGACATTTAAAATTATTGATGTTAAATTTGTGTAAAAATGAAAAAAAAAAAAAAAAAAGAAAAGAAATAATTATCTTGTTGCTTTCACAATGACCACAATTAACTGCAAATATCTCCAATTGAAAAGCAAACTTAAAAGGCATCGAGCTCGACTTTGAAAGGAGTGCCGTGAGAAAGTCTCTGCTTTTGAGAGCTGCTGAGCTCTTGCATTGCTTGGTTTAAGGGGTCCCCCTGAAACCGGGCTATGACATGTTGGGTCACCGCAGCTCTTTGATGCTGTTGTGCGGGGAGGAGAACTTTCCACACCTTGCAGTGGCTCTAGTCGTGGAGAGCCATGGCCCTCTGCATCAGACGATCAGTCAGCAGGGAGTTCGGCCTTGCGGCTTCACGCTCCACAAGAAGACATCTGGGAGAATTCAGTACAAAGAGACCAACACAGATTCAGTGGGACTACAAGCTTAGAGGCTAACCTGATCAATAATGAAAGTGCAACATGCTGTACAGACAGGGATGTGAGTTGCATAATTGTAGCACACAGCCTGCGCTATGTACGCACGCGGAAAGACAGCAGGAAAAGTAAACTCCAAAGAGCGGCAACATCAGCGGCATCTACACAGGCTCATGATGTAATCTAGTGGTTCAAACATCCGCTTTTTCTTTTATATTCTATCAGAAGCATCTCACAGAGAAACTTGGACGGCACAGACGCACAACGCTGAGGAAGAAAAAGACTAGAGCCTCCTATATTTGGACTGAAGTCCGTGTTGTGCTTTACCTTCCCAGTTTCTGGTGGTATTTATTTTCAGATTTCAGAGCCGCGTGAATAAGGAGTTGACTGAAGATATCCCTCTGCGAATGAAATCAGTGGACAAAGGCATTAGATAACACGAGAAGATTTCAACAGTGTACCGTACCCAGACTTTCTACCCTTAAGTGTTGTATCATATCTACGCTTGACACTCCTTAGGGAGGATCCTAAGTGCAAAGAAAATACAAACGTCCAACATCATCCATCAGCTAGATTCATTATTCATTTGATGGAACCCGGAGATACATACTCTTACAATATGTTCACACACTGAAAGACTGCAGCTCTGATGCAGGATATTCCTCACCTCTGGCCTATTTTCATAACAGGGTAATTCTGTTATTTTGAAGAGCAACCAGAACAATATTCTGAGAAAGTAAGGTTGAATACGCCATTAGTCTCATGCAAGAGAAATTTAGTTTCAACACGGATACGGACCAGATATTTCTGTGGCAATTACCTGTGCATCGCTGCCTCCTAGGTCCTTCAAGCGGTAGCGCAGAGGGTAAAGTAGATCCACTGTTTGACGGTAGTTTCCATCGTCAAAATCCATCAGGGCCTGACACATGGGCACACCCACCATCCCGGCCAGCTGATGCTGCTGATTGTCCTCTGGTGCTCTAGGGAGGACAAAGATCTAGCTTTAAAAGATCAATGCTTCTATCCACCTGTGGCTGTATGTGGGTATTTTTCAACTTTGCACCCTGAGAGACTGGCTTCCCCCTGAACCAGTTTCAGCTTGAAGATTCTTCCCATTTTTAGGTCATTTCTCCTTGCAAAGCCCTTCTTCATGACTGAATGCACAGTCCCTACATGTATCAATGCTAACAGAGAGCTTCCCCGTATGAAAAAGAGCTGTGTAATGACCACTGATGTGATTTCTCACTAAATAAATTTAAATCACAGATCATTAGAAGGATCTGTTTTGTTAAAAGCACGTTAAGTCGCAATGGTGAGGTCAAAAATAATATTAAAAAGGAGGATGCATCTACACCAAGGAGAAGGAAGAAATCAGTTAGAAATTCAAATTATTAAGCAAATTGTTGCCCAAAATATGCTAGGAAAAAAAAAAGTACAAATGCAGTACTTCTGTCAGTTTTTTTTTCTGATTGTGTTGATATAATAATAATTAATAATTTCTTGCTCACGGGTGAATCATACCCATGAGCAAAAAATGATTTTAGAACAAGAAAATAATCAAAACACCCCACAAAAAATCATGAGGGAATCACTCCAAAAATGAGCAAGGCATTCCAAAATCTCAGTGAATAATTTACTAGATATTACCTATAAACAGAGGTTTTACTTTCAAATGAGACAGTTATTCAGAAAAAAAACAAAAAACCACAGTTTATTGACACAAAAAGAATCTTTAGCTTGGAGCAGCTGCTATTGAGATCAGGAAAAACAGAGAAACACAGATTGGACTTTGACAGCCTGCCGTTGTTTGAACACAGTAATGAAAGAGGAAATGGAATGTCTGAGTTTATACCATTGTGATAATTAGGAACGTTCGAATGTGCAGAATCATGTGGCAGCAACAAAGAGGGTCACATGAGGATACTAGTGTCATTCACAAAAGTTTACAATTTACTGTTTAAGTTTATGATGTAGAAAAGAGACCCCCTCCTTGAACGTTTACCCACTGCTCCTTTAACGGGCATTAAGAAGTATTTCATATACAGAAAAATAAAGAGAGTTCTTGTTTAAAACCATATGAACATATACTATTTCAGTTTTTTATTTTATGGTTTGTGCGAACAGAATTGCCACGATTGTTTTGACTCACAAAAAAAGACATTAAGCATCCAAATAAAGATTCATTATCATTCTTCCTTCTTTCATTCATTCATCATCTATACCGCTTATCCTGCGGGGGGCTGGAGCCTATCCTGGCTGTAATTGGGAGAGAGGCAGGGAACACCCTGAGAGGCGAGGATTGCTCTGGGCCATTAGTCAATCACAGGGCCATATATAGACAACAAGCATTCGCTCTTTCATTCACACGTCTTTGCAAAACTTATCAGCCGGCTGAACTTCTCAGACAGCCCTTTAGCTGAGTGGGGGTGTGAGGGGCTTCTCTGAGCAGGATTTACTTCAGTGTTAAACCAAAGGTTCCTTAGCATGTCTTGAACTGGTTAATATTTAGAGTCGCAGTCTTTGACATGCAGTATGGATTATGTAAAACTGTGATCCTTCCAATTCATAGAGCAAGATGCCGTGTGTAAATGAAGGCACAAAATAAATGCAAAGCTGAGATCAGAGCAGACACGTTGGGGTATCTTATCATTTCCTCATTTTTCCTCCCTCTTCAATCTTTAAGGGATTGCTATCCCCTCCAGCTCCCCAAAGGGGCATCGTCCCTAAGCTCGTGCGACTTGTATAGTAGTGAAAAACACGACAATTTAAAGATTCAGATATAAATGGCTGCTTTTCTGCGGCTTTTGTGCAGGAAAAATGGGAAATACGGACTGCCTGTGGTCAGGATGCCAGAACACATTTACAACCACAAAGCTCAGCGGAGGCTGCAGCCGCTGGTGCAACATCTGCTGACGAGGGAGGACCATGCGCTCAGATGGACTGCAGCTTAGACTTCCTTGACTGCATCAGCTACTCATCTCAATCCCACACTCAGCCCGGTTTCTGTCTCACTTTATGTAAGGCCTGAGTGGCTCTTACGCAACGCTGATGCCGTTGAGGTACGCAGTGACAGGGAGAAATGGTGCGTAAATTACTTAGCCAATTCCATTAGGCCCTCCAGTAGACGATGAGAGGTGTTGGTCTCTTTGGCTCCAAGTGAAACCATGAGGAAGTGGAGATCATTAAACAGGGTCACGTGATCGTCGGTGTGTGGCTGTGTCACTTGGAGCAGCTCCCGCCAGCGGTCCTTTACGGACACGCCTACATGCATGTAAACAAAAGCACAAGCTCATGACCAACCCATTTTGTGTAAAGAGATCATTTAAAGTTACCCATTTCCATCAGTGCCATCTGTCTCAGTTTATAATAACGGAGATTAGGTCACCTCATTTACAGTCTTATTTCATCCGGTACTATCTTAAATTATATTCAACTGAACTCCCGCATCGTTCCGTTAGTAACACGTTAGAGATAAAGTCCTATTTTAATGTTTTGAAAATATGAAATTATACATATCATTTCCTGAATTTTAATCAAAATGATGAGTGGCATCAAAGATCAACAGAATAAAAGGATGAGAACACATCATTAGCATTCTCATACAGAGTGGAGCCTCACCAAAACTGAATTTTAAAAGTGATAAAGAAATTGCAAATATGAAAATATAAAACCAATGTACTTGCCAAATATTCTAATATGATTTATAACAAAGGACAGCTATGTATGGATACCCCAGTGAAAAGTGGCAAATGCTTCAAAATCATAAGTTTTGTCCTTAAAAATTTGTTTTTGCATCAGATGGTTGTCAGTGGAAAACCATTAGATGTAATATGTGTAAGTTTAAGATAAAGAAGACATCAGCCTTAAAATCAGAACTAATGTAGAGCAGTTAAAGTCCAGAGTTGAAATTGAAACCCGCAAAATGTGAACATTGAACTGATTAGGCCATTGTGTGTGGATTTAGGAGACCTTAAATTTTAGCTGCCGTACAATTTAGAACAATACAAATGTTGGTCGTTGTCAGTAAATCTCAATGATTGTCGAACATGTTGAGCTTAGTGTCTCAACCTAGAGTCAAGCAAACATCAATGGCTGAACAACACCGGTGTCTCGCTTGCACTGCCCTGAAATGTACATGCAACGAATTGATCACACACCTGAAAGGCCAAATCTTAACCTTTTTAATTGAAACAGAAATATTGACGTACTATAACAAAGTATTAATTTCATTTTGATTAGCACATGATCCTGTGTCTTACCTTCCATTTCCAATCGGAGGAGCATTGAACTGGAATCCACTGTGTCAAGCATGGATCCTGAGGCTTTACAGCGTCTGAATACCTTTGAGAGACAGCATGCGCCTTTGATATTCTATTCATGAATGTTACTGCCCTCGCAAATTGACATACTGCATTGGAAGAAAACCCCAGGCACATAATGTCCTGCTGGAATCCCCTGATGCAGATCATTAAACATTCATGAATTTCATCCAAAGTGATGTAAGAATTTCGGTTGTGTTTAAAGGTTAAGTAACATTATGAAAGGGCTGTACAGGGCATTATGGAATTTTTATTTTCATCTCCCCTATTTTTAGAGCATCTGAATGAAAGAATCATCAGCTTTGGTGGCTGTCTGGGGCTCGCATTCCCCTTTTATTGATTCTGACATCCATTTGCTTACACTTGCCCTCTTGACACACAACATGTACAACACATGCCTTTTAGTCGGCAGCACCCTGAGTATTTGGACATGCACTCAGCTTAGAGACACATTCTGTTAAAAGACCAAATGTAAACAACCAACTTACCTCGGAGTCGTATATATCCAGAGCAGCTTCGTATTGCCCCTGCGAAGGAAGGGGAGGAGTAGGAGGGAACATGTGCATGAGATGTGAATGATAAGGTGGGTTGACAGATTGCGATGCGCACATGCAAGCAAAAAAAAAAAACAATTAGTCCTGCAATATCATCAGTTCTGGTCTCTGAATTACTCTAGGGAAATGATGTCATGAATATAATTTCCACAGACATTTCTGCTGCCACCTCAATGCATGACCGGGAAGTCATTAGGATCTTTACCTTCTCAATGAAGTATAGTGCCCAGTGCCAATAGTTATGACTGGCCAGCATATCAGATATCTGAAATTAAATGAGATCAATTTGAAATATTTATTCTACTGCTGTTGAAGTTGTGTTATTATTCAGGGGGACTTTGTCAAAGATAGTGAACTGGAAAAGTTTATTCGGGTCATCAGAATAAAAGTGATTATACCTTCCAGTCCTTCTCTTTGGCCTGCATGAACTTCAGGCCTTTGTCCATTTCTGCTTTCATCTCGTAAACATGGGCAATGGAGTGGACAGACCACGCATCGTCTGGAGTCAGAGCAAGGCCCTGCATAGTATGGGGAGGTTTCCCGGAACAAGCAATATTATTTCAAAAATATAGTATTGCACCTGCACGAAAAATAACATTTCAGCAACTTCACTAAATTGCAGATATTGTCTTCCATCTTTGAGATTAACAGTCAAAGAAAAGGCCATAAAGCCAACCTTTGACTTTTTTTTTTGTCAGAAAACAAAACAAGTTTTCTTTATATATTACAAAGCAAATACAAGAAACGTTCTTATTTCTGTAGATTTGTGAAACAATACATACAAATACATACAAAACTAGGTGCTGGAAAAAGATGACAACAAGCAGCAAAATAAATAAAAAATGATGAAGGAGCTACCCAAACAATAGCACACAAAAAGTGATCACTCACATTAGCAGCAGCAAAGTCTCAATTAACTACCATTAAACACACCATTAGGAAAGTGACAGGACACTTAATTCAAAAACTGAAAGAGCTTGCTAGTCTATCCACTCTGTAAATATATTTAATGAAGTATGAATGTTCTTAATAATTTCTCCTTATGAATGTAAATACTACAAATGATGGAAGTTTTCTCTTTTTCTTCCCCTGAATTCTACAAACAATATTTCAGATCATTTGATGACAAAACATAAATCAGCAAACGTCGACAATATCTTTACACAAATTAGAATGTAGAGTCTCATTAATTTCTAGGTACATTTTTAAGTCCTTCAGGTCATTTATTTTGATTTTTCCCTTCAAATAGAACAATTTCCCTTAGGGTCCACGACAGGTCGGTCCAGAAAACAGGGAGGCCTCCTGCCCCCTCCTGGGTTCTGGGGTCTCAATGGCTGGTTAAATGGCAATATGGTGTGGCTATAGTGCACTGTTTCACCCCTGGGTACGACCATTAGAAAACAGATGAATTGCAGTAGCCCTGAGGGATCTCTCTCTACAGGTCTCCAATCGCTTCTGGCAAGACTGCCACTGTCGTTTATTGTTCTCTCCACTGCTGCACCACTGTTTTAAAGAGATTCCTGTCTCAAAGACTCTTTACTCAATACATGTTCAGCAAGAAGACTCGGGCGGCACGAGCCTGGATTAGCTGCTGAATGGGTCTTCAACAATAAAATCACTTGTCAAATTAAAATGACCCAAACAGGTGGGCAGTGACAGTGTGCTCCAAAGCTGCAATAATTGGTAGCGCTCTATAAAAAATTTATCAGAGGAGAGCCTCACCTCCATGGCAACTTTCTCAGCCTGGTCGTAGAATCGCGTCTCCATTAGACCAAAGGAGTAGAGTCCTTTCAGATAGCTGATGGCACCCACGCATACACACACGCACGCACGCACGTACACACCCACACACACATACACATATAAAACCCTCACTATTGAACACAGTGAGTACAGTGATACATTTAGTTGGGTGATGAAAAGCAGACCCAAGTATGCCAAGTATGTAAGCATGTCTAAGGGAGTAAAAAAACTGATTATAAGTGACCCTAATCCATTAAAGTTAGCATCTGATCATGACTGATATTGCATTCTTCCTGTGTTGGAATATGAGCTTCAATTTCCACACCAGTTATGATTTGAATTTGATGTATGGATTTATGTCTTTAATACAGCAGTAGCTTGAAGGTGTTAACAAACGATGGAGTCTGTTTTTGCCTGATTCATCTGTGTGCGGGAAAAGGAAAGATATGGGAGAGAACACTAACTCACACAGCTTGGCATCATGAAAAGACTTGCATTGATTGCGGGGTGAAAGGAAAGGCTACCCTCTGAGGAACACTGTGCTTCAATCACAGTCTGCAACTTAACTATTTCTGGAACACGGTCTACTTTCTTTGTGACAACTATTCTCCTGTCCAAAACCACCTATAATATCTGGACTTGTTGACTATTAAACTACATTAAGGCACACGATCCTCCCCACCTGGACAAAGGCATATGTGGTTTCCAGTAGGGCAGCACACGAGCCACTGAATCCCTCATTGGTACTTGGGCACCCATGTAGAAGTATGAATCGTGAGCAAACTTGAGGGCGAGCATGTCGGTGGGATGATGGACCAGAATTTGCTCCCAGACATCACAGGCCTTGGGGAAATTACTGGAAGAAACATGAGTCAGCACAGCAGCAGACTGGCGCAGGTGTGAAGCCAGAATTCATAGTACACTTTGTGTGGGAATAAGACAACTATGTGACCTTGAGAAAAAAAAAAAAAAAGTCTATTCTGAAATGCCAGGAGGATAGAAGAAAAGGCAAAGAAAAAAGAAGAAACAACAGAACTTATGATGGCAGACAAAGAGGACTTCAGGAGGACATGAATTCTTGAAGTCACAAGCAGGCTCTTTCTGCTGGCAGGGTGAAAAACAAAACATCTATTTTTCATTGGGATCTAATGTTGACTGCGCTGTAGGCCACATAAAAAAAATGTAGGATTACAATGTAACAGATTACTACTGGAGGCTATAATGTACTTGAAACTATCTTAGTATGAATTAAAAGAGCAACTATATTTAAACAATTTTTTTGTTTGTTTGGATTTTTTGTTATACTGTAAATCATAATTTTAGGTTAATAATTTAGTAATATTTTTTCTGCATTGCTGTGCAATCTGAAAAGTATTCTCATTTCAGTATCATTCTGATTATGTGTTTTGCAATTAAAACTGAATTTCAACTCTTTGAAGTTTTTTTGGTGTCACTATGGTTCAGTTAATAGGTAAATAAAAAATAAAGAATATTCAAAAATGACATTGAAGACATGACATCTGAAACTGAATCATACAATTGAACACTCATTTTTCCAGGGGACAATTATACTGGAGAGCAGAAGAAGGTAATCTCTATGTTCATCACTGCCTCTCTGCTACCAAATAAAGAGGGGCCAACCATCAGTGAAGTAAAACATTGTAAGACCCTGAAGGGAACCAATTTATTCTATCAAAAATCCTCTGTCACCCATCCAGAATCCTTCGATTTTTCCCTCTGAATCTTACCCACAAGCAAAGAGCTCCATGGCCTGGACATGGAGCTTCTCTCGGGGGCTGATGTCTTGGCTGCTGGCCAGCTCCACTGTTTTCCTTACAGCACTGGCCAGACGTTCATCCAGACGGGTGGAGCTCCCTGTTGCCACAAGCTCCAGCCCAGTACTGATCACATGGCCCATAACTGCAAGGGGAAAAATAACAGCAATTGTCTTTTCTTTTTGGGGGACATGGAGCTTCTGATTGGAAGCTTTTCAGGCCACACATGTAGACAGAGCCTGCGTCGGTCAATGTTGTTGCTCAAAAATGATCATGAAATTGTGGGAAATCAAACCCAGATACATTTGCAACGCATCGATGCAGGCAAGCGAACCAAAGTGCCATTTTAAGTTTGAGTCCCAATCATAAAATATTGCAGACACAAATAAATATGTGTTGCTTTTTTGTGAACTCTCTAATGAAGTGAGTGAAACCTGGCATGTTTTGATAGTTTATTCATATTGAATTCATTCTTGTTCATTTCATGTGGATAAAACTAACTACCTTAGATGGAAATATATCACCATTTGAATTATGATGTGTTTGGCATCTGCTTTGGTGATGAATACAAATAATCATTTAGAATTCAACATTCGTATATATTGTACTATATATACTGTATCTGGGATGACCCGTCCAACCAGAACAAAAAGAGCTCGGATGAAGTTAAACACTAAAAATTGACATTTTTTTAAAAGCCGTGCAAGGAAACCAGAACACGTTGATTTGATAACAACTGAGCCTCCAAAAATGGATGACTTGTTGAAACAGAATCCTTTAAGATTTCTCTTATGTAGTCAACCCCTCCGACAAGTCAATATTTTCTTGTCTTGAAACGAAGGCTGAAAAAGTCTCTCCGGCAGCAAATTAAACTTTGTTCTGTTCTAACCAGAGAATAAATTGTGCTGGGCGCTCACAAATTATGTGATGTTGAATCCAAATATCGATTTATTCTTTTCTAAAGTACCAAAGTGTCTGCAACATTTCCATGGTCTAATAGTGTATTTGAGAAACACACCATTTATCAGTGGCCACAGCAATATTGTCTGTTTGGAGGTTGTCTAATATTATTTGACTTAGCAGGTTCGCTGCTTTTTATGGCTCGTGCTTCCCTGTATTTATGTGAAGACATTACACAGATTCTGTGACCCTATTTCAAAATGTTTAATGAACCCAAATATGAGGAGTGACAGTGATGCTTTAAAGGTCCCTCTGCTTCCAGAGCTGCATGAAAGGCCTTGAAAGAATTGACCTATTGGTTGTTTATTTTGTACAGATGGTATTAGTCATTTTCAAACAGGCTATTTTTGAAGCGTGTAATTTTAGCTCTCTTCCCTTCATCTCAGACTAATTTTTACGCTTGACTTTTAAAGGTAAATTTCTGGTCTGCTTTTGTACTTAATCCTTTGCAGCCATTTGCAGAAGCCCTATTCGGGAAAGAAAAGTAAAACATAATACAAAAATACCAATACTTTGTATTTACCGAAGTTAGGGTCAGCACCCTTGATGGCAGAGAAGCATCCTTCTATACCTCCCAGGGTTTCATCATTGCGCCACATCACATACTAGGATGAAAAAAAATTGACCAGTCAATGATTAGAGGTAATCAGTGAAATGAAAAGATGACTGCAGACAAGTGACTGTGTAGGCAAGGGGGAGTAAAAGAGAGGAAGAAGCCATCAAAACAACTTCCATGCAGTCGTGTACTAATACTTCCCAACCTTGGTTTCAAGAAAAAACATATCTATCTTCCCTCGACAAACTCAAGGGAAACTTCATCAATTGTGAACCAAGCTTTTATGGATTAAACAATATGTAAGCCAAGTGGTACAGATATATTGATTTCAGCAGACGTTCTCCTTGTTGACCGCCATTGACCTATTGACAAATAAGATGACATTTAGAGAGGGCCAGTGTGAATGTGAAAGATTGTTAGAGACGGGGAATAAATTCAGAATAAATGAAAACTAGAGTAAAACAAATAAAGTGTGGATGCAACACACAAAATGTTATAAATTCAGCACAGTCAATCAAAGCGACAGTAGAACCCAATGAAATTGGGAAACTTCTTATTTTGCCACATGTCAAAATGAAATTATTGCATATGAAAATAATTAAGCAAAGCTAATTAACTCATTAATCAGTATGTTAATTAAGAAGGCAATTTTGACTTGGAAAATAAATAATTTTATTCCCTTCTAAACAGGGGACAAAGAATGTTCCCTGCTCTCCCTACAGATCACAATGTCATCTGCAAACTTCATGGTCCATGGAGACTCCTGTCTAACCTCATCTGTCAGCCTTTCCATCACCACTGCAAACAAGAAGGGGCTCAGAGCTGATCCCTGATGAAGTCCCACCTACACCTACAGCACACCTCACCACTGTCTCACAGCCAGCATACATGTCCTGCACCAGTCAAACATACTTCTCTGCCACTCCAGATGTACTCAGACAATACCAGAGTTCCTCTCTCAGCACCCTGTCGTATACTTTTTCTAGGTCAGACCTTCTCTGTACTTCTCTATTAGCACTCTCAAAGCAAATATTGCATCTATAGTGCTCTTTATAGGCATGAAGCCATACTGCTGCTTGCAAATGTGGACTTCTGCTCTAGTTTGCTCTAGTCTAGTTCCCACTTGTCTTTCCCATAACTTCATTGCATAGCTCATCAACTTTAGCCCTCTATCATTACTGCAATTCTGCATATCCCCCTTATTCTTGAAAATGGGCACCATCACACTTCTTCTCCATTCCTCAGGCATCCTCTCACTCTCTATGATCCTGGTGAATAATCTAGCCAGAAAATCTACCACCGCCTCTCCTTGACACTTCCACACCTCCACAAGTATATCATCAGGACCAACTTCCTTGCCACTCTTCATCCTCTTTAATGCCTTCCTCATTTCGCTTTTACAAATCCCTGCTACATTGTGGTCTACAATAGTCACCTCTTTTAATCTTCCCTCTCTTTCATTTTCCTTATTCCATCAGCTCTTCAAAGTACTCTTTCCATCTTCCCATCGCTCGTCTAGCATCTGTCAATACATTTCCCTCTCTATCCTTAATCACCCAGACCTACATCCTTTCCATCTCTATCTCTGTTATGACAACCTGTATAAATCATTCTCTCCCTCCTTACTGTCCAACCAAGCATACAAGTCATCGTACGTCCTTTGTTTGGCCTTTCCTACCTCTATCTTTACCTTACACTGCATCTCCCTGTACTCCTGCCTGTTCTCTTCAGTCCCCTCAGTGTCCAACTTCTTCTTTGCCAACTTCTGTCTCTGTATATACTCCAGCACTTCCTCATTCCATCACCATTCTTTTCTGGAAAAAAGTATTCACTACAGCCAATTTCCATCCTTTTTGCAAAGTCTACCACTATTTGTCCCTCTGCATTCCTATCCTGGATACCAAACCTGTCCATCACTTCTTCATCACCTCTTGAGCCTGCACCAACATGTCCAATGAAGTCTGCACCAATTACCACTCTCTCATCTCTGGGGATATTCTGCTTACTTCCTCTAACTCATTCCAGAACTTCTTCCTTCTCCTCTAACTCACATCCTACCTGTGGGGCACAGCCACTGACAACACTAAGCATCACACCTTCAATTTCCAGTTTCAGAATCATAAGCCTATCTGACATTCTTTTTACCTCCATAACATTCCTAACAAACTCCTCCTTCAAGTTAACTACTACTCCATTTCTCTTCCTGTCAGTACCATGATAGTACAGCTTAAAACCTGCTCTTCAGCTGCTAGCCTTACAACCTTTCCATCTGGTCTCCTGGACAGACAGTATGTCCTAATCCCTTCTCTGCATCATGTCAACCAACTTTTTACCTTTTCCTGTCATCATCCCAATATTCAAAGTCCCTACTCTCAGTCCCACTCTTGCCTTTCCTCTTCTCTCTCTGCTTCCGGACACACATTCCTCTTCACGTTCAGACTTCGACCCAGAGTTGCCCAATTTCCACTGGTACCCTGTAGGTTGTCGGCACCAATGCCAGTCGATGTTAACCCGAGCCTCAACCAATCTCGTGTGAAATTCTTAGGTTTGATTCACATTTTTGGGTTTGGCAAAAGTTTTACGCCGCATGCCCTTCCTGACGCAACCCTCTGCATTTTTCCG
>CAAKHD010008465.1:32998-43027 GCA_901007705.1 Fistularia tabacaria | reverse complement strand
CGCAGGATGTTAAATTTTGAGAGCACGCTTTAAAAGCGTTTAAATAAAACAAAAAACCTTAAAAAAGGATGGGGGGGGGGTTAAAAAAAAAAAAAAAGGCCAACTTAAAATTACAAGACAATATTTTACTACCGCTTTTTTTCTGAAGCGACTGTTTCTCTTTCCAGACCAAGCCGTGTCTATGTTACATAAATGCCATTGCCGCTATCAAACAGCACTTGACGCTACCGCAAGCGACTTTCTGGTCAAACTTTGACTAAGTGAATAAATGTCGAATAAACTTTTATTTATGTTTTGTCGAAAACATTTGACTGTTTTTTTCCCTCTAAACCTACCTGACAGTCCCTGAAACTTGCAGCGTTCATGTTCTGTTCCGCCCCTCCGGTTTGACCCCGTCAAGCCTTTTTTTTTTAGATAGAGGAAGTGTAAGGAAGTTATATATCTATCGGTATCCTTCAAAATAAGTGCATGTAGGAAAGTAACACATTTGTACAAATAAGTAGTTTGAAGGAACCAGATCATCGCATCTTCTTTGTGTATGGATTTCACCATAATGAGGTAGAATGCTTGGAAAAGCACGTCATTTTCACAGACTGCGTGAAAGAAATATATGTAGCCTCCAGGTCTAAGAAGTGCAGAGTGAATCTCTTGTTTCGAATGACCTGAGGAATCCCGCCTTACTGGTTACTTGCAGGGGTTGTGCACAAATACCTGTTTCTGAGCTGATCTATGCCCTATGTTACATTCTAATGGTTCAGTTGGTTTTAGAGGATGATAGACAATTGAGCGGGCGGTATTGGGTATGACTTCCTTCTTCCCGACAAGCTGCTGGGGCGAAGGAAAACTGTGATGGCGGTGTTTCTCCACCTCCCAACCTCGAAATTCTATTCGAAATTTCCATCCATCCATCCATCTCCCTCCACTCATCCATGGTCGGGTCGCTGGGGCAGCAGCTGGAACTGGGAGGCCCAGATTTCCCTCTCCCCACCCACATGGTCCAGCTCTTCTGGGGGGACCCCAAGGTGCTCCCAGGCCAGCCTGGAGACATAGTCTCTCCAGCTTGTCCTGGGTCTTCCCCGTGGCCTCCTCCCAGATGGACATGCCCGGAATACCTCCCCCGGGAGGCGTCCAGGAGGCATCCTGACCAGATGCCCGAGCCACCTTATCTGACTCCTCTCTATGCGGAGGAGCAGCGGCTCTACTCCGAGTTCCTCCCGGATGGCTGAACTTCTCACCTTATCTCTAAGGAAGAGTCCGGCCAACCTGCAGAGAAAACTAATTTTGGCCGCTTGTATCCACGATCTTGTTCTTTTGGTCACTACCCACAGCTCGTGACCATAGGTGAGGGTAGGAACATAGATCGACTGGGAAATTGAGAGCTTCGCTTTCCGGCTCAGCTCCTTCTTCAGCACGACAGACTGGTACAGAGTCCGCATCTCTGCAGACGCTGCACTGATTTGCCTTGCCATCACCCGCTCCATCATTCCCTCACTCGTGAACAAGACCCGAGATACTTGAACTCCTCCACTTGGGGCAGGACCTCTTCCCCGACCCAGAGTGGGCACTCCACTCATTTCCAGTCAAGCAACATGGTCTCGGATTTGGAGGTGCTGATCCTCATTCCTGCTGCTTCACACTCGGCTGCGAACCGCTCCAGTGAGAGCTGGAGATCATGGCCTGATGGAGCCAACAGGACCACATCATCTGCAAAGAGCAGACTTGATCCTGTGGCCACCAAACCAGATCCCCCTCGTCGCCCCGGCTGCACCTAGAAATTCTGTCCATAAAAATTATGAACAGAATCAGTGACAAAGTGCAGCCCTGGCGGAGTCAAACTCTCACCGGAAACGGGTCCGACTTCAAACTGGCAATGCGGACCAAGCTCTGACTCCAGGCATACAGGGACCGAACAGCCCGTATAACAGGGGTCGGTACCCCATATTCCCGGGGCCCCCCCCCCCCCCCCCTGCCACAGGACTGCCCGCGGGACACGGTCGAATGCCTTCTCCAAGTCCACAAAACACATGTAGACTGGTTGGGCAAACTCCCATGCCCCCTCGAGAACCCTGCTGAGGGTATAGAGCTGGTCCACTGTTCCACGACCTGGACGAAAACCACACTGCTCCTCCGAGCACTGAAATCCGAGATTCAATGACCCGGCGGACCCTCCTCTCCAGCAAATGCTGAATAGAATTTGCCAGGGAGGCTGAGGAGTGTGATTCCACTATAGATGGAGCACACCCTCCGATCCCCCTTTTTAAAAAGGGGGATCACCACCCCGGTCTGTCAGTCCAGCGGCACTGTCCCCGACGTCCATGCAATGCTGCAGATGCGTGTCAGCCAGGACAGCCCTACAGCATCCGGAGGCTTAAGGAACCCAGGGCGGACCTCATCCACCCCAAGAGTCATTCTCCATGGCTTCCCGAAACTCCTCCCACGCCCGAGTTTTTGCTTCGGTGACTGCCGTAGCCGCATGCTGCTTGGCCTGCCGGTTCCTGTCAGCTGCCTCTGGAATCCCGCGGGCCAAAAAGGCCCTTCTTCAGTCTGACAGCATCCCTCACTGCTGAGGTCCACGAGCAGGTTCGAGGGTTGCCGCCCCGACAGGCGCCGACCGCCTTCTGGCCGCAACTCTGCATCCTCTGCAATGGAAGTGCGCAACATGGCCCATTCGGACTCAACGTCCCCAGCCTCCCTCTGAACGTGGTTGTAGCTCTGCCGGAGGTTGGTGTTGAAGCTCCTTCTTACAGGGGACTCTGCCAGACGTTCCCAGCAGACCCTCATGTTACGTTTGACCAGCATCCTCCTCCACCATCGGAGCCAATTCACCATCAGGTGGTGATCAGTTGACAGCTCCGCCCCTCTCTTCACCCGAGTGTCCAGGACATGCGGCCGCAAGTCCGACGAAATGACCACAAGGTCGATCAAAGAACAGTAGCCTAAGGTTGGTTGGTGCCAAGTGCACATATGGACACCTTTATGCCTGAACATGGTGTTTGTTATGGACTATCCGTAACAAGAACAGAAGCCCAATAACAAAACACTGCTCGGGTTCATTAGATTATTTCAAATAATCTAAAGTAAATTAGGTAGCTGCTGATTCTAATATCACAAGACATTCCAGATGCCACTGCTTCTAATTCGTGGATGATGATGCATCTTTTTGATGTATCGCCAGATGGGAAATGTTAAAAATTTCAAGATGACTAAAATTTGTTGGGGGGGTGGAAATCGCTGCACACATGTCCAAATTAATGTAATAAATTGGACTAAGTGCATATCAAAAAACATGTCCATTCAGATTAAATGGTCTTTCACACCTGAGAAATTATACAGTATTAATGAGGCTGGCTGTCTGAACCACCAGGGAACCATTCTAAAAGCCAACACTAAAAATAAAAATAGTCCAATAGATGAAGTGGTAACTGGAAACCAAAAACCGCAAACTTCTCCTTTTAACAACTTATTTTAATCAAATATTCAGTTTTGGGCCTTGCTCTGGGCTGCAGGTCCACAAACCTTTTCTCAATGATTTGTCAATCAAAACTGTCCAGAGCGTGAGGACCAGTGTGGACCCTCAGGACTTCTCTTGAACTTCTAACCCAGAATACAATTCCCCCTGAAAATCCTCAAAAACAACGATGGCACTGTCACTCGATACGCTTCCATATGTTTCTTGCAACCACGCTTCAGTTTCTCTTATTTAAATTGTAAATGCGGAGCTCTAATCAGTCTATTGCAATGTCTCCTCAAATGAGAAATGCTCAAGCTGTCAGGAAAACAGCCAGTCAATTCTCACAGTGATGATAAACTCCACTCACATTCATCATCATAACAAGCAGCTCCTGGCTGAAATGGCTCTGTGCGACAATACCCGTGGAGTAAAAACCACCAGTTGTCACAAAATGATGGAATTATCATACATTTTGGTGGCTTTTTATGGGATGTTGAAAATCTTGCAAAAATATAGGATAATATGTTATCAGCAGATAGGAGATAGTCACCATTGCATCTTTCTGGATCGTACATCTCACTCTTTTCTAAATTCACTCAGCATTTCTTTGGAAGCCTTTTCCAGCATCCACATGTCCCTGGTCTTCTAATAATTTCACTCGTAACATCCTGTCCCGCTAAATGAAAAACAAAAACCTAAATATAATCCTGTAAATGTTCCATGTATTGAAATGATACCTTCAATCCCAGTTAGATTTTGCCATCTTTGACATAAAAAAATAGAATCTAATGAACAATAAAATGCAGGAATATACCCCTTACACCTTAATATAGATATCGAAGACCTTTTAAAGACTATTTGCAATGCTTTATTGCTGTTTTTTTCAGCACACAGCCAAAACCCCTATGCATTTTTAGCTACATGAAGCTTTTACATAACCAGTCATGTGTCAACACAACAGTTTAAAAATTAGGATTCAATTTCTTTACATATAATACAGTTTTCACACATTAATAAATATCAATACAATCATATCAAATTTCATCACACACACACACATGCACACACACACACACACACGCACACACACACACACACACGCACACACACCATCTAAAACAACAACCATTAGAATTGTGTAACTTAATTCACAGCTCGTAGCAAGTCATAAATATAGCCTCTACCGTTTCTGTGCTGTAAAACTGACCGCTTTGATTTTTACAGTTACCACACCATATAAACTAGCGTTTCTGTTTGAGGGAGAATAAAAATGAAAAGAAGGCCTCGTGTTAAGTGTAAAAGCAGTCACTCTGCCATCGACTGAAGTGATCATATATCATGTAGAAATTGTTGTCAAATAGACACTAAAGCGTTATCCGCCGACTGACAGATCTGCGGCACGGAAATGATGGGAACTAAACAGATGTTTTATTAGCAGTGAGATCAGATACTGAGGTGGGGAACTTATCTGAACCACAGCTCCTTCTGACATTAATCCTCTTACCTGCAGGATTACGAAACTGATTTATGTTTATTTTTTTTTTACAATAAGAAACGTGAAAATCCAATACTGAACATCGGCATGAGTTTGTAAACATTAGCAGTCTGTGAAACCATATAGCGAATGTCATCTCAAGGAGAGCTCCCCCCCACAGATGTCACGTCATGAGTTCACATTCTCTCAAATCCAAATGTCCTGACAGATAAAACTATTGTTAAGCTCATGCTCATGTAAATTTGAGTAGACTATTTTTTTGATGCCGATCTTTTATATGACAGCCAAACTGGTTCTGGGTTTTACTGAGGAGTGTTCCTAATATTTTGGCCATCCATTAATAGCACCTCTTGGTTCAACAGCTGCATAAATTACAGCCTCCATAAGGACCATTAAAGTAAACATCTCTCTCACACAGACTGGTCCTCATGATTCTTGTGAGGGCTGATTTATTGTGTACCGAATATACTGGCAATAGTGTATTATATCTTCTTCTGACCAGGGACAATATAACACTGTTGTTTTATGTGCCTGCAGCGTTTATTGCCGACATGCGATGGCTTACGGGTGCACATGAGTTGTGCACATGAGCAAGGTTAAGTGATTGCGGGTACTCCCTCCTGAATATAAAAAAAAAAAAAAAATGTATTGCTGTTAAATACAAACAAAGATAATAAATACATTAGAAAAATCACACAAAGCCATATTAATGGATTGTTTAGTGATGACTAAAAGGGGAGTGGAAATGAACATCTTCCATGTTATCTTTGCCATTCATGATGATGAAAAAAAAGTCTTTGTCAGTATATAGAAAGGCAGCTTGAAAAGAGGATATTCCTCTTTCTGTGAGAGTGAAGAGTAGAGTCTGAGGCTAGAGGGATCCCTTCAGCATGTTAACACTTCTGAAGCAGATCTAAAATATGACTTGTTCTAACACAACTATACATGAAAAACAATTCTTTACAATGCATTTACATCAGCAGGACCAAACGGCATCATATTCCCTTTGGAGAATCCAGAATGCAACAAGTCTTCAGACATTCTCCCACAGGTCCTCTCGAGTCAGAGAGGAGCCACTTCAAGGCTGTGTGGATAAAGTCGTGAGGCTGGCAACTCGCCGGATGCGAGAGTGCGAGCAAAACTGCAAAGTGATTAACTCAGACTGCCTTCGGGCAGAGGATATATAAACGCTGCACGCTCGATGATATTGCCAGTGGCAGCCATGGTGTGTGTGCGCGTGTGTGTGTGTGTGTGTGTGTGTGTGTGAGAGTGCATGGGGGGTACTCTTTACACATTCACTGCTGCAGGTGTGACAGTTTGAAATGGACTGCACTAGTCAGTGTTCAGCACAATACTCTGCTCAGAGCCGGCTGTGTGAGGTTGGAGCATAATACGACCCGGAACACATTAAGCAAATATTTTACTCCTGTCAGGCCCAGTTGAGGTTGAATCCTTTTGAGAGCATGACAGCTTCAAGGTCCTTGTCTTCCTCCTTCTCCCTAAGCCTCTGCTCTTCCAGGAGGGCCACCAGGGCATCACGCTGCTCCACCACCTCCAGCATCTCGTTCAGGATCTGCTTCTCCTGCGCAAGCTCCTTCTCAGTCTTCAGGTGGTCTGAAACAGCGGAAGAAAAAAAATGATATAAAATATAAAAATTTAAAAAACTCAAAGCGATGACTTGCTTGAAGCTGCGGCAGCTGAGAGTTGGGAGTTTTTATGTGATTCATGCATTCACCTTCCACAGCCATTCGTTCCCGCAGTTCTTGTTGCAATCGGCTCTGTCGGTCCTCCAGCTCAAGCTCCCTGGCACTTAAAAGTCAAAGCAGGCATGGGTTTAGACAAAGACGGGCAGAACCAATGATAGAATACGGATTCAAAGTTTCAAACATTGCATTTCACAAGCTTATATACAGGAAAATGAGAAATCGAGAACAATGAGATTTAGGTGATCAATGTAAGAGGCTTTAAAGACTGGTGATGCCCTCTTGGAAGGTTACAAAAGTGTATTTATACAAAATAAAATCCTTCAAATGGTTGATGATGATGGCCCTCATCTTATTGTAGCATGACCCACTCCCTTTATTAAATTATTAGGGGAGACAGCAATCCATACAATGAGATGAATGTACAGGAGAATGTAGGTGGATTTCTCCCAAGCTCAAAGGTGAATCATATGAAGTGAAAAAAAAGAAGTGTTTTTATTTGGTTGCTTTGTACAAAAAGGCATATTTCTTTACTCGATCAATGCTGCTCTAATCCTACGTCATCGGGCAATCTAAAATTCTAAAATCTAAATGTAAAATGTTTTCGATCCTAAAAACTGTGACTTTCACCGAAACAGGTTGATACAACTGTTCCCATTTAAGATGAGGATATTCTTAATGGCCGTAGCCATACAGCAGCTGAATTAGCTGTTGATCTTATGAGCCCGTTCGGTTTCTTATTTCCGCTTGACAATTGATTTTGTGGAAAAACTGACATAAAAATATTGCAATGTGTGGTCAAAATTCTGTAGTTGCTATTAACCTGGTTGGTCTCTGCATGCTTCACATGAGTTATGAAAGCCATATGACATCAAAACTTAAAACACTGTGAAAGAGAATGACACAAAGCCATTTAAAATCACATATGTATTTTTAATTATCTTCACAACAACAGCCAGACTGGACGTAATGGTCTGCATCGACAGATTCACTTACAATATCATGAGCTCTGACTCGTAGCGGACCAGGGCGTTTTTCTCTTGCACCAGCTTGAACCACTCTTGCATGAGTTTGGGATCGTCTTTTTTCCCCATTCCTGGAAGTTGAGGAAGAAGAACAGACCGAGTGAATGGCTGAACGGTGAGGCTACTGAAAAGGTCTCACACAGATGACGACTGACACAGGCAACGCGAGGACAGCCAAGCCAGGATGTCCTTGCTGAGGGATGGTGAGGTGGAAGGATGGACCCAGTCGGTCCATACTTCTTGTGGTGTACAGAAGATGGGGTGGAAGTTTCAACTTAAGTCAGTGCACGCATACGCGAACGTACAAATCGACAGCACCCGTTTATGCACGGACAAATTTTTGCTTCATCCACTTTGGATATTTGTGACCGGCACAGCTGCTCTTTGGAGCGACTGCATCCTCCTATTCGCTTGAGAAACTTCAAATTAAACCCCCCAGGATCCACCCCCAGAATTTATCATTTTAGCATGGATGGGAGTTCAAGACAAGGAGGAAAACTGAAAGATGTTGCTGCTTTCACGTATGACATTACAAGGTAAAATGCTATTGGGAGGTACCGTCGCTCAGACCGACAACAGAGTTTGATCTCTATTAATTCTGCCTTTTCAGAGAGTGCGGTATTTCAGCGGTAATGACACGCGCCTGCCCACTTTAAAAAGGGGAGACTTTTCTCTGTCAGTGTCTATTTGGCAAGTTTAAAAAGGGTCTGCTGCCGGGGCAATGCATTCTTTTCTTTATCTGACTACAGCAGGTGGACCCAAAACTTGGAATGAAAGACTTAAAGGCAAACCTCAATGCAGCGTAACATTCATAACAGGAGAAGAGCAGGCTCTCGCGATATAAAACGGGGAAAGACATTGTTGACATATAATTCCCACGGCTGTGGTCTCAGAGGGCCAGCTCTGCCAGTTAAGACAGGGGACAGAGAGGCATCAGCAGAGAAGAGCTGGAGGGGCAAAAGCATGCGAGAGCTTCCAAGCCCTCCATACAGTGGGTTCTTCTTTTTTTTTCATGGTATTTCAGCCTGTTCCACCACCACCAGCCCTCAGCCAAGGGCTCCAAACACAAAATGAGGAGAGCAGAGGCACCAGTACACGGCCAAAAAAAGGAACAATAAATAGGATCATACAGTAACTAAGCGTTTTTCTTCAGACGGCTCGAGGCACAGGCAAAATTTTCCACTGACAGGTGTTAGATACAGGAACAAACCAGATGATCCATTCATTTTTTAAGGCTTGTTTTGTCCGGGTCTTCAATATTCATGACTAATCATCACACCATGCAAGATTCTCGCTCCTTGAACTACAAACTCGCCCGCGAGCTAGCCATGTCTCGGGAGCTTATTGCTCAGCTTTATTATGGTTTTATGATTACATGGCAGGTTTACCAAGGAGTATGGGAGGCATAATTCTTAAAAGCAACGGAAAAATGAGGGTACTGCATTGTTAACTATGCAACTTTACGGTGCATTTTAGATCAACAGAAAACGGAACACATGCCACTGGTTTAAGACACGCTGCAGCAGAGTAGTTTCCCCTTCCAATGTGTGCGGCTATGACTAATCCACCTCCATTTTTGGGGGGGATGTTACAGTGAAGTACAACTTCAAGTATAGGCTTTAGAGTCCCTTTGGAGCTGGAGGTTCAGGAATATGATACTGGATGTTCTACTTCAAACTTGATCAATGTAAGGCAATACTGCAGACTGAGGCAACCACAGCTATTTGACTTATTTTAATTATGTAAAATTGTCTTTTTCTCGCACTGCTAAAGTAAAGAAATAGCAAACCTGTTCAACATAGTATGTTTGTGGGGATATTTTGGGAAATCTACTCAGCTAAAAAAATAAAAATAAAAAAAAAGAAGAAAAAAAGACAGGATGAGGATGGGTAAAGGACAAGGAGGACGGGGAGACGGGGACGGCTGCAACGGGGAAGCCTGGTATTGAAGATCCTTATGGTTGCCATGGTAGCCCGCCACAACTGTCAGTGGAGGCGGCGAAGTTACTTTACCTTCGGGGGAACAGCAGAGGCAGAAGGGGAGAGGTCTTCGACGTTGCATCCCCACAAAGGGCTCAACTTCCACAAGACAGAGGGAAAGAGTGCGAGGGAGTGAAGGCAGATGAATTCAGTGGTGGGAAACAGAGAACGGATGGCGGCAATAACGCAGGAGAAAGAAGAGCGGAGACAGCAGAAGACACAGTGTGTGGGAGGCAGGGGGAAGGAGGATGGCAAGGTGGGAAAAGGGGGGGGGGGGGGGGGTGGGGGGGGAAAAGGACCTTCTAGGGAAAATAAAGAGGGGGCAGTAGGCTTAGTTGAGGAAGACAGAATTCTCAAGGGAAGGGAGGTGGAAAAA
>CAAKHD010008465.1:18960-32978 GCA_901007705.1 Fistularia tabacaria | reverse complement strand
AAAAGGAGGAGGGGGGGGGGGGGGGGGGGGGGGGGGGGGGGGGGGGGGGAGGGGGGGGGGGGGGGGAGTGTTGTGAGGAAGAAAGAACATTGAGGAGAAAATCAAAGGTGGGCAGAAGCTTTGTGAGAGGAAGACTATTCACCTAGGGAGAGGAGGTGGGAAAGATCAGCACTGTGGTGTGAGGGATGAAAAAAAACGAGTAAAATAGGAAACAATGAGAAAACAGAGAGGATGGGGAAAAAAACAATCCTGTTTGATCTTGGATCTGTGAAGCCTAAAGTACAGCTCCCTTCATTAAGTAGAATATGAGATGGGATAGAATGATGTTTATTACAGTCAACAAAAGGGTTTAATCCCTTTATTAAAGCTATTGCTGATCATCAAGAGATCCATCTCCCGTACAAATAATAATTGCTTATTCTTTATAAAACGATTCGGCCTCGACTCAAAAAACCTTCACGGCCTATGGCTCAGCTTTTGGCCTGCTCCATGACTTTTGAATTGCAGCGACTTGTGATGTGTAAATGAGGTGTTTTGTTTCTTTTTTTTCTTTTTTTTAAACATGTTCAAACTAAACAGATATTTTTGTAAAAAGAGGATTACAAATACAGGGAGCCATGTTCAAGCATACCCTAAACACAAAGATTTAGTCCTAAATCGCTCACTTTAAACTCACCCTGCACTGAGCAGTATTTGTCACTTGCCTAACCTTGAGCTCAGTCTTTTCTGTGGTGTGCTATACTTGAAAACTTTTTTTTAATTTTAATTCACATTGTGAATGCAGATACATCACATATCTGATATGAGCACTAGCAATATCTAAGTCGTGCAGTGGGTGTTTTACATAAATACAATATGGAAAACCACGAGTCTCACATATAGGAGAATACATGTTTGCATATTCTTCCATCTATTTTTTTTCACAAGGTAGGTAGAAGGAATAGATTGTAATATTGAGTGCTTTTTCGGCATTTCACGATACTTTTGGGGAGAAACTGCTTCTAAATATTCCTGTGTGAATTTTGAGGCATGTGGAACACAAAACAGATATAGACTGCTATCAATATCATTTTTATATTCATTGTGTGTGATGACTTCAAGCGTCGCCGAACGAAGACTCTTCGGGCTCCAGGGAGAAAGTGATTGAGAGAGACATCAGTAAAATCCTTCAAGGAGGTATCACAGAGAGAAAATAGAGAATATCTGTTCTGACTGGTTTCCCGGTCCTAATTAAATGTTGAATATGAAACTGTCATTGCACTTCCTGAGCTTTACCATAATTATAAAAGCAACATTGTGTAGTGTAACTGAGTAGGAGCAACCTCTGCTGATACCACTTGTAAAATAGGCAGTGCTGCTTTATGATGACACTGATTCAATATTTAGGATTCACACCAAGTCTTGCACTTTCACTAAAATGTGAAAGTAACTTTTTCAGCTCAAAATGGTTTTGTTTTTCGAATCTCCCGACTTCCTGGGCTTGTTTTCAGTCAAGTTTGTGCTCCTGCGTAAGCAACTGTGAGGATGAGGATGAGGATGACCAATTAGGCTGAATGCCCACTGGACAGCATTACTCGGCTTCAAACACGGGCCCCATCTGAGAGCGAACACAGATATGTGTTCTCTCAGAGACCGTTTGACGTTGGGTCCGACTTACTCTAAACATTTGCTGTCCTACGGTCAGCCCATCTGGCTGAGGCTGAGATGAGCTGGGATTTGCGCTGGAAGTCCGGAAGGGGATGAAGTTTACCCTGACATGATGTGGCTTTCACTTTTTCAGGAGTTGCGCTTAACACGAGGCCATCAATTTTGATTTAACACTTAATTCACATTTGAATCAACTCACTATAGTCAAATAAATCTTTATTTGACACATTTAACACTGAAAAAAAAACTGTGTATAAACAGCTGAAATAAAGTAAATGAAGGAAACGATACTTCTAAAAGGTGAACCCTGGTGGTGTACATAGAAATACTCACATTGGCTTTTCAGTTCCCTATTTATCCTCCTAATACTCATATGGCATCACATAATTAGTGCAAACATGAATGGTGAGTGAACAAAGAAGGTTAAAGAACTGCAAATCCCCAAGCGTACATTTTCCACGACACAACCCGAGCGCAGCAGACACACTGCATCCAAGATTCAAGGGGTAAAACTAATTAACAGTTCTCACTATTCACTCTCGACCTCGAATTTCATTATCGGAAGCAGCTAAAACACGAATGTATGATAAACCAGATGTCAGTTGATGACGAGTCACCCATGCAGTGGTAGAGATTAGGTTGGGAATAATGTCTTTTTCAAATGGTCACAACAAATCTCAAGGTGTCTTCTGTCTGACGAATGACAACCACGAGGACAAAACCACAGGGAAGCAAGGCTGCTGCTTCAATATTTGAAAATGCACAAAGATCTCTAATGGAGAAAGTCCTGGTAGGAGAGACAAACTGCAACATTTGCATTTTCTTCATATTCAAGCAAGAGCCTTGGACTTTGTTTAGGAGACATAAACCACGGAAACACCCGGTGAGACACGGCGTTAACTATTGATCAGCCACATCTTAAGACAAAGCAACTAAAGGTCGATGGTTGCGACACTGAATTAGTTCACTCCAGAATCCACACTTTGACGAGTTATGCAACTGAGCAGGTATGAGAAAGTCAGGGAAGCTAGAAGGGTTTACAGGACAGCAATGTGGCAGCAGAAAAGCTGTGAGGGGCAGCTAAGACTCTATTACTAAAAAGCCGGGGTGCTGTCAGTAATATCTAGACGGCTGTGACTGCATGTGGCGCTGCATTATACGCACTGAAAACATGCCAGCATGACGGCCGCCCAGCTGGAACGCTTCTGTTTCGGCAGCTTCTTGTGTCAAAGGACAATGCTGGCAATTTGGCCGCATCGTTTCCCGTTGTGGTTTCAAATTTGTACAACGCTGCGTTGCATTTTATTTTTCAAACCGCAGCAAACGGAATACTTCAACTTTCTTTCTTTCTTCCTTCCATCCATTAATGGCCTTATGGAGAAGTTTTTATATTCACTCCAACTGTGTTTAAAACTCCAAGTTCCATCATACTGCGATGTATTATTTAGGATTTTTTTTTTCCAAGCTTTAAGTACGTCACGTACGATTATCATTTTTTGATGGAAATGGTGAAAAAAAAAAAAAATCATGATTCTATGTGCTTTTTTGAAAAAGAAAATCTATTTTGGTCATCATGCCGACGCTGCTTGTAAAGGCGTAGTATCACTAGAGCTCTTTTACAAGGACGGGTTCTGAACACGTTATTGAATTGCTGAAGAACGTCCTGTCAGTCATGCTGATTGGTCGTCAGTGCAATCGTTTCTATCTTATTTTTAGGTTCCTATCATTGCCGTACTTTGGTCCGTATCTCAGGCGCGGTCTTAATTGCGTGCTGAGGAATGACAAATAAATCTCAATCATTAATTCCTTCATTCAACATCAATGACTTTAAAAGCGATCAGAGGCAGTCTTAACAGGACAGCATGTGGCCATGATTCGAATGTGCGTTTGATATGGAGTGTCTGAACTAAGAACCCAGCAAGGAGGGTGGGGAAGGTGGGGTTGCAGAGCGGGAGAATCGAAAAGTATTGCAGTGTGGCTCAAAGCCAGTGAGCCAACCCATCAGACAGCCAGCAAATCAAGGTTCAGATGAGGGGTAGAAAGCTCAAAAATGGCTAAAAAAAAAAAAAAAAAAAAAGGAGGGGGGAGGGTAGGTGGTTAGCCATGAGGTTAGTTTAAAAGCGACAGATTTGAAATACATACCGCCCAGATGCAAGTCCAGGATTTCACTGTAATTAGAATCTCCCCAATAGTCTACAATGACAGGGATATATTAGAGATAGGAGTTATTTCACACAGCCCCAAAGTGGGAGCTTGCACACACTCAGACACACAAACACGTACACGCACACATAATTCCCCCGACATATCATGCTTTTTCTTGCACGGACATACACACCGCAGCGACATTCTGGGCAATGTCAATCAGTGGTTTAGGATAGTGCATGATACAAACACAGACTATGTCCAGGGCTAAGTCGCATTTCCCCAAAGGTTTGACAGGCTACATAGATTTGCTGCATTGCTATTAACTGGCTCAGTCTGCTTAATCTCTCTCTCAAAAAATTATAAATAAAGCCTTGTGTGCCGTTTTTGCAAGCTGCGCAGTGTGACGAAATTGAGAAGAATTTGAATATTCTGTCCCGACCGGAATAAAAGTGTAATTTCCAAAAGATAGCTTTGTCATTCTTGGTTATTTCTGAATGAAAGAGCAGCTGGGTGTTAAGCGAGTCTTTGAGCACAACAGATAGTGTCGGGGCAGCTCCGGATTTATTGTTACCAGTTTCCAACATTGCAATAATGAGCAAACGTCTGTATCAAGGCACTCAGCCACAGCAAATATCAGCTGTAAACACTTTTATTATAATAAAATGATCTGTCGGCCTGCAAACCAATCGCCAATTTGAGTTGTTACATACGGATTACGCTTCTAAAATCTAACATGATGTGAGTCTTGAGTACAGAAACTTGCGTCACCAAGAGGCAGTGGGGGGCACACACTCCAGAATGAGCACACACACAAATCTATGTCAGGACACACATTCTCCTGATTGCATGCAGTGTACCGACAATGGCGGACATTATGGACGGACGACATGTTTAGAGGTGGAGAACTGGTACAGTGTGTCACCACAGATGAATTTGACATAAAAGTGTCACATGTCAGATATAAAAAAAAAAATTAAAAAACTACTGCAAATCTAATACCTGATCTTCTTTTGTGCTGTTTGGGTAATGTATATGTACCTTTATACAATCCTTTAAGAGAGTAGAGTTGTAAACATGTTAAGACATACTCAGACATTGGATTCGAGAATCAACTGGAATTAAAAGTGACAGATTGGTGACAGAATGGCAAACTGAAGGCAATCACAAAAAGATGTGCTCGCTCCTAATGAGTATGTATGTATGTATGTATGTATGTATGTATGTATGTATGTATGTATAGAATAGTTTTAGTAGCTGACCGGTACAATTACTTGGGGTGTAACATGTATGTCAAGGATTTTAAAGACGACCGGAGAGACATACATGAGTCCTCTAACAAATAAAGAAATAAGAAAAACAGGCAGCACCGGAAGACAATTTTGTGCCACTCAACATGGTTCTGGCTTCTCCCACTTATAAGACGGTGACAAAATAGCAAAAAGTGTGCCACATGCTCGCAAAAATGTACTATTAATCTCGGAGGAACAGTCTCTGTGATAGTCCCTTTTCTAGAATAATTACGGTTTATTACTTGGAGAAACAAAGACGTCTCTGCACGTGCTGGTTTACGCTCCAGCGGTACAGCACGAGTGGTAAACGCAGCCGGGAATTTCAACAGCATCTACAGCTCTTCTGTTGTAAAGCAATTAAGACATTATAGAATCCTAATCATCGATAATACTAATAAAGACGCAGAACAGACTGAATGTTTGTGATGTGAGGAACTTGTCAGATGTTAGATGCATGCGCGTGGAATAAATCACTTCTAAGATAATAAGAGCTGCGTAGCTGTCGCGAAATTACAGTTTGGAATTCATTAAATGTGAATCGGTAACGGTGATATTGAAACTCTTTTGTCGCACAGGATGGCCCGATCGATAAGAAGAACTTGTGTACCTGCTTCCCCTCGTAGTGCTTTCTCCACGGCCACACCTCTCTCCTCCAGCTGCCTCTGCTTCTCCTCCACCTGCTCCAGCTGTCTCTGGATAATCTGAAAGGACAAGGCAGGGGGGGTTTAAGAGTTACATAATTGTTGAAATGCACACACGTGCAGATGAATTAACATGGATTAACTAAGACGGCCACAAAAAAAAAAAAAAAAAAAAATCAATCTCCTGCTAATTACAACCGATTTGTCGCAGAATGTCTCGGGGGGAGAGCGCAGGGGTTACTATTCATCCATCATTCATGCATGTATCCCGGCTAAAAATAAAGCAGCGTATGAGGTGCTGCTTATCAAAACTGTATTGACAACAGTGATTTGAAGGATATTAAAAATAATTTCACAGCTTTAACAAAATAAAATTCTTCTGTCAACACTGTATTGTCACTGATAAATGTCGGGGATGGATGGGAATAAGCAAGTGTGTGTTTGTGTGTAGGAAAAAAATAATCACCAAATCTTAACTGCAGTGACAACAGTTTCTAAATAAACCCCCAAAAAATTGATGGAGGAGTGTCTTAAAAAGCCAAACCATGGATAATCAGAAAAAAATGAAGAGATTCAATGTAGAGTGAGAAAGAAGCATATGCAGACGTATTTGGTTATTTTGTGTAAATGGTTGTGGGAAGGCAGTACAACATTTCAGGTAGCCGTCACTCTGGGCGGCGTGGGGTTCATCACCTGCTTGGTTCTGACTCAACTGACTGGAGGCCGGACTGAGGGACAGTTAAATCATCAATAACGCTGGATCAACGAAAGACAGGCTCAGTCATCGAGTTTGAGACATGAGTGTGTCCTTATGTTGAGTAAAAGAACTAATTTATACATAAATAAATAAAATAATCAAGCAACAATTAAATGAATATGGCCACAATGAAAGGCCTGTGTGTGTATTTCAAGCACATATTGATACACAAACATGATGTGATGATCTCACACTGTTAACATGCCAATGTCCCTTTCTGAGAGTTTTAAAAGGTTTTATGGCAGACACAGTCGATCACAATCCAAAGTTGAAAACCCAGAGATGAAAAGGTAGCGCAAATAAATCTGCTGGGCGCAGATGGCTAATCTCATTGTCACCTATTTATTCTGGTCATGTCAATAAACGTGCCACTGTTTCAGCCTGATGTTCTGCGCTTTCAACATCAGAGGCAGTGGCCTTGATTCAGCGCAAGGACCAAACATACCATCATATGTGTTAATATAACCAGAAGATATATTTGGAGGTATAATAAGTTTTTATACTGCTGGGTCTGAAGTAAAAAAAAAAAAAAAATCTTCTTAACATACCATGTTACTTATAAGGATGACCAAAAACAAAAGGTGGTGGTGTTTTTTCCACATCAAGCTAAGGGTATTCGCAACAGGAAGCTAAAAAAAAAATATACTCACTAATTGATGCCGTAAAATCACTATCTGGACCTTACACCCGTGTCATAAATATCAGTAATAGTTAACTTTAATTGGCTAAAAAGGGCTCGCATAAAGGAAGGGGCTTATTGTCACAAGCAGCACCTGCAGGGGTGAAGCACACCGCAACTTGAGCTGCTTTCCTTACTTCCCTTATTATCCCAGCCCTTTATCGATGTTTTTTTTCTTCTAATAAGAGCTTGCTTTTGTCTACACTGACATTTTCAGAAGTAAGGTCATGCAGAGTTGCATGTTATTTCTTTCTCCCTCTCACCCTCCAACCTGTTCTTGATTCGATACTGGATTCACCCACAGTGCTATTGTTAGAAGTAACTGGATCCAATCTTCATCAGGAAAACATGGCTTTGGTGTCAGCCAGTTCTCCTTCTGCGCTGCGGACCCCACTCATTGTACACCTGTGGGCTCTTTGCCGCGTGCCATGATTGGCACTCGTGCTGAGAACAGAGAATCTTGGGCCAACATCAATGAGAGGGAAATGCCAAACATTCCAGCGAAATTATTGCCTTTTCCCTTTTGCTGAGGCTCCTTCTGTGCCGGGATATGTGTCTCATAGATTTGTATAGGACCCCCTGGGGTTACAGAGAGTTTTGCTCCCATTCCGTTCCCTGCCATCAGCACTCATCCGCAGAATCCAAATGACGTATTGTATATTCACAGCTGAGATTGAGAGCTGCGTATTGGTGGCTTCTCTCTTCGGTAAGTGGGCGGATGGAGAAGTGGTAAGGTTGACTTACCTGGGCTCTGTGCAGTCTCTTGAGCTCTTCCTGTTTAGCCTGTCGCCGCGCCGCTTTCTGGACCTTTCGCGTCAACTTAGCATTTAGCTCTTCTTCCGTGTAGGTTTTCTGGTAAAACGAAAAAAAAAGAGGAAAAGATTTGAATTTCCCTTCCTGAAAATTCTAAAGTGCTTCATTGGACCCAGGGCCTTCAAAAATGAAACAGAGGATATGAAAAAGAAACGAAACTGGTCTTCTGAGTACTGAGGGATGACACATACACAACGATATACTCTTCCTCTTCCTTGCGCTGTAGGACGCATGTGAAAGACGTCCTACACACTGGGACTCTTGCTCAGTTATCATTCCTCTAAGTTTCACATTGTCATTTACGGTGATGAGAGGCGAGATATCGTGTGGAAAATAAACGCATCTTTTGTTGACAAAGTCCGGCTAGTGAGGGCGCAGGAAGGACAACTGACAGGAGCAGCGCGACAGTCCAAGTTAAGCAGGTTAATATCAGCACTGGTCAGACAGTAGCAGCCGCAGATGTCAAGATGATGCAGCAACAGGAACGGAGTGACCGGAAAAGTAAGTGCGTTTGGTTTTTCCTTCTCTTTTTTGGTGCAGAGTGGAAATCCAGCAGCGAGCAGCTCGGCTGCATCCCAACTGGCTCATGCATCCAGAAGAGGGACACAGTTAGCTTGCTCAAAGGGTCAACTGACACATGCGCGCAGGGATAGGAGGAGGAGTGGTGTTACAGATGGGAATGTATGAAATACTACCTTTGTAGCGTACGATCTCTTGAACGCCAGTGCGTGAGGGACATAAACAGACTTGGGGGAAGACAAAAAAAAATGAAGAAACAAACATGATACAGATGTTATGACACAATGGGTTAATGGCTATGTTAAAATGGACAATAAGATCATCTAAAAAAAACAAAAACAAATCAAACTTAATTTTTAAGTACCACCACAAAAGGCAATGTTAATAATCCCCAAAAAACACATTACAAAATGCACTGGCATGATCAAATCTCTGTTAATCGGAGCCAATGACTCAAATAGAGCAAATCCAATCAGCCAACCTGTAAAAACAAAGATGTGATTCCTGACTTACCATAAAGATTCAGCTTGAGGCTTCTTCAGAACTTACTAGTATCTACCGTAACTCTACCAGGACTGCAGCTGACACAATCACAAATCTAAAAACGGTGACATCACTAGTCTATCCTGCTCAGACGGTCTCTTATAAAATATTAATAAATGAAATAAAATAAAGAACTACGAGGCCTGGGAGGCATGACACACCACAACTGTAGCGGAAAAACCCTAAGGAATCAGGTCAGCCATTGTTTTACAGAGAAAATGTTTGGTTGAATTATCAGCGATGAGCCAGTTTATCAACAGCTACTTTTCTAAAAAAAAAAAAAAACATCTTCAGATGTTTGGTGTAATTTAGCCTTTACCTGCAGGTTTTCAAAAAAATAATGAATAAAATCAGACAATTTGTTTTTTTATTTTTTTGCTAATGTCCTCCGTATGTCCAGGTCTGCGTCATTTGAAACTAACTTTCAGGCTATTTATTGTTTCCTTTCATTAAATGTCACTTTTACTTATTTTCACTTACATATTACCCAATTTTCTTCAGTATTCTTAAGTATTTTCTTTCAAATCACAGAATAAAATTGGGTGGTGTCAGGAGGTTTTTGGAAATGAGTTTGCCGTGATTAAACGAATACATGCCTCCGGCCTGAGACTGATATCTATCTGAACCACGGGAAACACACAGAGTAGGCAGGGGGAGAAAATAAGCTTGAATTTCTGTCCGTAAACATAATGAATGCAAATGGATTCAGTAACAGAACTCATGTTAATGAAATCTGGGTTTCCATGTGGAATATCTGGAGTCCTAATATAAGCTAAGCTTTTAGCACGTAACATTAATGCTTCCACTCTTTTGGATGTGTGGATTCACACATCCAGTCGTTCATATGTCAAATTACATCTAATGGATTATTGGTAGTGGCTGCGAGATGTGTGCATTTTGCCTTAAAATAAGAACTACATCAGTATTCATTCAAGGGCAACCCTGTAGGCCTGATGCAGATGTAGGATTTTAATGATTGTCAATAAAATTTCAAAATTATGTTTATTTGAAATTCAATATTATTCACACCCTCACAGCAAAATACCTCCTCATCGCCTTTCTCCTTCCCTCGTTCAACCTCTTTTTCTCGTTCGCTTGCTCTCTGTCTCCCTTTTACCCTCCTCCTCTCCTTTAACTCCCTCCTCCTCTCCTTTTCCAGTTTCTCCTCCTTTATTGCCTCCTTCTGCATGCCCGACACTAGGTCAAATATGTCCGTGTGCCGCTGGGGTTGGAAGGAATTATTCAGAAGAAAAACGTTTTAGGGGGAGAGAGCAGATGGGGGTGAGACGTGTCATCTGAAAACACGTCCAAGTAGCATCAAGAGCTATAGCCTTTGCCTTTGATTACCTCAAGCTTTATGGCATATAGATGGAAATGTAACTTGTTCTATTATGACATCAGTGCATACCTTACCAGTGCCACCTGCTTTATAGACAATGCTCATCACTTGTAATTTCCATTTGAAAAAGCAAAACGGCTGTGCTGAAAATACCTCATTTGGATTCTGTCGTCAGTGACAATCCTTTTCCAAAAATATTGAAACTGAGGTTTTTAAACTGTGATTTACTCCTCATCAAAATTCAGATTATGATTTAAAATGCTCTATTCTGAGAGGAGTCCTTTGAGAAAAAAAAAAAAAAAAAGGATAACAAATCACCATGTAAATTATTTTTTGCCAAGGTAATCTCTTGGTTTTAAGCTCTTTGACAACCGTGAGTCATCGCTTCTTTGCTCTATCGTTACTCACGTCTGCTTTTGACTTCTGGGACGATCTCTCCAGAACGTCGTCACATGACAGGTCTGAATCCTCGGAGAAGCTCAAGTTTCGGCGCGACTTAAAGTCTGAAACTTCAAACGAGCAAAGTCATATTAAAATACAATGAAACGCATCGCAGCGTTCAAAAGACACCGGGGTCCAGAGATCAACCTCTCCCACCTGACGCTTTTCCGAGAGGCGATGTCCTCTTTTTCCCGGAGTCCTGGGTAGTGGAGCTGGAGGATGGTGTGCTGGGAGTAGATTTGTCATCTTTCTTCTTTTTGTCCTTCTTGTAGCCTGAGAAGACAGCTTTCCACAAGGACTTGTGTTTGGGCAGCGTCTCTTCCGTGCCAGGGAACCTGCCGCTGTCGTTCTTGGCCTTTTTCTCCTTTTTGTTTTTGCGAGGCGAGAAGAGCGAACTTCTTTTCTTGCTCTTGCCCGTGGAGGAGCTGTCGGACGATGCGACCGAGCTGTCAAGGCTCTTGTTGCTGCTGAAGAAGCGCTCAGGTAGCGTCTCCGCTTTTTTTGACTCCAGGGCCTTTACAGCTGATGTTTTGGGAGACACCACGGTTTTTTTTGCCTTTTTGTCAGCAACTGGCGTCACACTCCACGCCACTTTGGGCGAGGCACCGTTTTCTGGCTCCGATTCTTTCATTTTGTTCAGCTGCTTGGCCATGGCTTCCTTCAGAGCCTGGCTCTTAATAGACTTTTCTCTGGCTCTCATTCGCCCCTCAGCAATTTCTTTGGCTTCCGGAGAAAACCGCGTTGCCCTCTGGGTCTTCGCACCTGGGTTGATGGGGATGTTGGGTTTTCCGTTTTCCATTGCCAATGCCAGATGAAAGGGAGGTCTCTCTCTTCTGGGCTTACTGGTCGGCGGAGTGTAGAACTTGTTCATACTGCTTTCTGGCGTCCGCTCATCATACGACTCTTCTACATCGTCGGCAAACGGAATCTCTTCCACCGTTTCCACGAATGACTTCCTCATCTCCTCCACTCGCGGCTTCTTCTTTTCCCTCATGACAACCACGGGGGGCGTTTCCAGATCTGGCGAAACTTTCCTGGGCGCAGGCTTGGGCACAGACGCGGGGCTGAGCTGGGTTCTCGGTGCAGGAACCGGAGCCGTGGCTGTTCCTCGTTCCTTGGCACGCTCACACGGGGGTTTTTCTAATCCGTTACTCCAGGGCACCTGGTGCCTCTGCTGCCTGAGCACTGCTGGAGATTGATTAGCAGGCACAGGTGGTGGAGGACTGGAGGGTGGAGTAAGCATGGCGGACTCAGATGTGTTATAGCTGTCACTGTTTGCTGTTTGACTTGTGACCAGACTCCCATTCAAACCCAAGCTTGAGCTGCTGCTGAGGTCCTTCTTGTCCGAACCGTTGCTCTTGGGCTCAGAGGGAACGATGGGCGTGATGACTTGACCCTCCAGAGTGATGTTGAGCCTGCGAATCACAGCACGGCCGGTAAAGGCAGGCTTTTGTTCCGGCGACCACGTGTGTGTCTGTGTCGCGGAAGGGGCGGAGTCTTGCGTCGGCGTTTGAATGACACTTTTTTCTAAGAATTTACTACTGCGATCCAAAGGAGAAAGTCCGAGGCTCTTTCTGATCTCTGCGCTTTTCAACCAGAATTCCTCAATGATATCGGTCTTTTTCGACGGAGTTTCCTCTGTTGAGGAGTCGTCCGTTTTTGAGGACTCAGGTGTGTTGCTGTCAGATTTGCCCATAGGTGTAGATGTGACCGCTGGAACGGGCTGAGTCCTGACGGGGGAGTCCGAGCTGAGGGGAGACGAGGGTTCGTGGCAGGGCAATGGCTGGGCACATATCGGGGAAAGGGGGTTGCCTGTCAGAGGGCAAACGGAGCGCTGGGGGTAGAGTGGAGACTTGGGTATGCTGGTCTCCGGCAGAGGCGTGGGCTGGGAGCAGATCGCTGAACCCACCGGTAATTTTGCAGGACATGCGACAGGTGGAATGGCTGGAAGGCTGGTGGGCGATTTGGCGGGTGTCGGGGACGGCGATGAGGCGGGCGCTGAGAGAGGACTGGCCTCAGAAGTTGGAGAAGGAACAGGAGAAGGCTCGTGCAGGGGTGGGGACGAAGGGCAAAGAGGGCCATCCACGACTGGGGATAGAGGCGACTGCTCCAATGGAGTTTCCGCAGGAGCGCGAGGTTCTGGGAGAAAATGGGTCGCTGGAGACTCCACCGGGCAGGCAGGCGGTGTCTGAGGAGGCTGATGTTAATGGGAAAGATCAGGATTTACACGATTTTAAACATTTCGAACCTCCAGCATAATCAACGAAGACTTGTCTCACCTGTGTTTCTGGCTCTTGAGGTTGGTAGAGGGGAGAAAGGACGACATCTTCCTCTTTCCACACGGGGCCAAAGCTTGAGATTTCTGAATGAGCGTATTGTTTATATTATGCGTGTGGGTACAGGCATATATATATATATATATGTGTATATTCAAAGCAGATTTGAATGAGTGCTAGCATGACATATACCACTGCTTGAAGGAATTCCCTGACTTTCAGGTATTTCCTTATCTTCAGGAAGTCCCTCGGTGTGGACTGACGGATGCAAACGAGCCTCAGCTTCTGCATCAGAGGTGATGTCATCTACAATTTTTCAAAATGATACTATGGCTATTCATAAAGCGACAATAATATATTGTGTGTGTGTGAAAGCATTGTTTACGATGTATGTTACCCTGATCCATCTCTGTGCCAGGCTCCATATCTGGACTGTCTGCTTCGGCCTCCAGGTCATCTTCGTCTGGCTCTGGTATGACAAACGTACAACATTAAATAAGCCAACATGAAAACGCACCTTCAGAATAACTGAACAGCAGTTATAGCCGCTGTATTTAAACACCGATTTCAAAGGCGAAATCCGACTCGAGGTTGAAAAAGGAAGGAAAAAGCCTCCGAAAGCAAAATCCTCTCCCTTTCTTTAAACTCATAACGAGTAAAAGTTTTCCTCCAGCAAGACAAAAAGTTAGTTGAAGCATTCACATTAAATCCTATACAGTGAGACTATCAGTGTGAACAGAGGATGGAACATAGTGGCGTGAAGGAATAGACACACACACACACACACGCACACACACACACACACACACACACACACACACACACACACACACACACACACACACACACACACACAACAAAAAAAATATATTTTATAAACATAAGAGCGCCCCTACACACATATAAAAAATTATATGGGAGACACA
>CAAKHD010008465.1:6503-18940 GCA_901007705.1 Fistularia tabacaria | reverse complement strand
CAGCATTATTTCTGGTGTAAGATTCATGGGATTTTGAGTCACGAATGCTGTATAGAAAATATAAGAAAATGAATAAGCGCAGGCACACACACACACACACACACACACACACACACACACACACACACACACACACACACACACACAACATTAACTGGATGATTTAGAAGCCTAAGAGCAGTTCCTCATGTATACAAAGTGTTATAGGGGAGACAAATTTTCCGAGCAAAAATAACACTTCGTTGTTGCAAATAACTCGTGCAATTAAAATTATTTTCAAATTACCAGTTTTAACTATGCCTGAATTCACTTAATGGGCCAGCAATCCATACCTACAGCAGCTGCTGTACCACATTACCAATCAGGATGAGATCCTGATTGGTTCTCAGTGATTTCTAACTTGACTGGCTCATACACCTCTCAATCAACAAAGTAAGGATGAAAATACATTTTAATAATGCTACGAAAACACAACAAATAATCTATGATGCTCCTCTTGCGATAGCATTGTGAAAGCCTAAAGAATACATACAAGAGATTGGAATGAGAAAGGTGAAAACACGGCTTGCTGCCCAGTCCTGTGAGAGCAGAGATTGTGGTCATGGCCTTATGGCGTGCTTGCATGCTTGTGAGTGTGCATGCTCCAGGAAAGGCAAGCCGATACACAGACATATCAATAGACAAGTAGATATAGGGCTTTTCTTTTCAACTATATTTACTCAAGAGTGTGACCGTTAACCCAACAGCTTAACTTACTCATTTTACTTTCATACAGTGTGATCCTATCTCTTGAAAAACCGTCCTTACACTCGAATACCTCCCGCTTAAGCTTAGAATTCCGCTTTCTGTTTCTGTTCCCGCTCTGATTTGTTGTTGCACTTAAGGGTTTCAGGCTGCATAAAAACCCTGTCTAGAATTCCCCACCACCAGAAACCAGCCATGGCATTGACTAACAGAATGATCGGGGTCTCACCGGTGCGGAATTGCTTTACTATCTCGATTATGATGTAATTACAAAACATCTCGTATTTGCTTCATTGTTTTCTTACCAGCTTTTGGAAAGAAGCAAATTCTTATCAAACAGCAACTGGGGTTTTTAACTGAAATAAATCATGGAGGAAATCAACAGGAGGCCAATACAGGTGTCCCGAAAGTGGTTTTATTTTGCTGTGCTGAGAACACCATTCGAGATGTCTACCACAAGATGTGGCATAATATCAAGCATTACTTTATGAGAGCGAGCAATGATTATGGAAGTTCAAGCGGAGGCTATAGGGGTGTGAGGTCTGGGGGGAGGGGGGGGGGGGGGTGAAGTGTGCCATTATACCGTTTGAAAGCAAAATAAATAAGTTAAGCCCTTAAATTGAAATATTGCGCTCCCGAGTAAAGATAGGAAAATACCCCAAAGACAGGTGTAGGAGTCTAAGACGGGATACTGTGATCCCTTTTAAGTCTGTGCTACCTCCAGACAATGACTCCAACCAGACTCGCACGGCTTCGTGTCGGGCGGATGTGTGGGCGGGGGCTACATTGAAACCCAGGAGATACAAAACAACGAGGGATGGATGGTAAGGAAATAACAGTAAGGTAATTAGACACATGGGAAAGAATACAGCAGAACACAAAAGAACAAAGCAAAACCAAATCAAAAAGAATTGACAATGGTTATCTCTGCACTGGGATGTGGTTAACGAACTTTTTGTAAACTCCAGAGGACAACAGCGGCTGCAAATCAATGACAAATTAAAACATTGAACACAAAAAAAATTAGACATTAAAAGACAATGAAGTGCCGAAAGAAAAACAATAAAACCAGAGATGTTCAGGAACAAGTGGATTAGTGAGGGAATGGGGCTCCTCCCGGCTCAGACACAAACTCACAACAACAGAAATTCAGCAGCCACGCTTAAAACATAACACTCCGAGGCCTTTCTTGGGTTCGTCTCCTTTGGTTGAGTTACCTGTGGAGGGGGGCTGTGAGAGCTCAAAGGGTTGGGACACTTGGGAGGCCAAAGACAGCATACCACCTTTATCGGTCTCAGAGTCCTTCCGCATTCTCGCCGGACCTGGACTCGCCAGAGGGTCCCGCGGTTGCAGGGCTTGTTGAATCTTTAGGTTCCTCGCTAAATGAGGGTTTTGGCATGTGTTGCAGTGTGATTTTAAACCAAAAGAGAAGATGTAGGGCAAAATGTGCATGGAAAACAGGGGGGGAAAAAAACACGGAGGATAAGAGGGGACGTAAGATGACAGAGGGGGAGACAAGGCAGAAAGAAAGTTAGAAAATTGAGGCAACAACAGAGACGACAAAGAGCAGGGGTGAGGGGCTACATGCAATATTTAAATCGGCAAAAAAAGAAAAACTTTAATCATCAAAGGGATGAGATTAAAAATGATATGGTAGAAAAACCCCAACATCAATTAGATTAGTATTCCGAAGCCACTTTCAAAACAGATTAGTTAAACAGCTGGTTGAAATGAAACTCAGGCAGATTCTTAAGAGGCACTTGTAGAAGATATAAAAATGCAAAACAAAAACAAATAAACACAAGAGGGGAAAACCACGCTCTCATCAAAGAATATCTTTGAAACTGCAGCCCAAACCATCCAGGATTACACTTCATGGTCAAAGTCACAGCAAGCATATCCACAGGCACATCAGCTGCTACCTTTAAATGTACCCACATCCTCTTCATCTGTGAGGTACTTCTCCAGCCAAAGGCCTGACTGGAGCTCCCTGTCCCAGGGGCAGTAATCCCCCTCTGCCATCGGGGGGAGATAGTGGCCCAACCACAAGCAAAAAAATCCATACAGGTACATACACATAGCGAAGATGAGGTGGTGAATGGGAATGGGGACAAAGAAGGAAAGACATAGATGACAAGGACAACTAGTTCCGGGACACGAAATTTCACTTTGGAACACAACGTAACCAAATCTAAGCGGATTTCTGTCCCGCTGAAATAGTGTGCAACACAAATTACACAAAATATGAACGTTCAGACAAACTGTGAGGACAAAAACAAATTCTACCGTCGCTCGACTCCTCGTCTTCTTCATCCTCGTCCTCTTCCTCGTCCTCTTCTTCTAAGTTTCCGTCCCTGCTGTCCACATCATCCGGAGCCTCGTCGTCTCCATCCTCGCTTTGCTTGCCCCGTTGCCCGGCGTGGAGCTCCACAGCCTCCTTCCAGGGAACGCCGCCGAGGTCAGATGGGCTGGGAGGCTGCAGCTCCACCTCCTCCTGATCCTGATCTTCCTGCTCATCCTCCTCCTCCATGTCTGACTCTGAGCTACTGTTGGACAGAGGAGGTCCCAGAGCACCGCGATCAGCGGCTCAGTAACATTAAAGCATTGAACTGACCAATTTTTTGCAACATTAGTCGAACGAAAAAAAAGTACAATAAATTGTGAAAGTTTAAAAATGAAAACAAATTTGACTGAAAAGCACACAGAGGATGCTCTGTGCGTGTAGGGCATAATAATGTTTCCAGACCTGGCATTTTTTATCATTAATCCAAAAACACCATTACCATTCAGACTTCATTTAGATTGCGAGAGAACCCTGATGTATTTTGGTTTATTTTTTGAGAGTATGACTCAATTGCTTGATATTGTGCCAGGGAAAAGTCCTTTAAAACTGTTTATGTTAGCCTTCTTGACAACGGAGAATCTGCAAAATGGGACACTGATGATTTGTCTGCATGTACTATCACATTTGGCAGCGGCGACGGACACACTTTGGCCCTTCCCCAGGTGCAAAATTCTAAATTTGGGCACGGTTTGCTTTTTGTCCATATTCTCCAGTAAATAAATATCATGCACATCACACTACCCCACCATACTGACTCGCAACCTTAGCCAATTCTTATATGGAACTGGAATATTTGAGAACATTTTGCAAATACTTACTTCTGTACCCAGGCTGTCTAAAAACAACTAATGTCATTTTTAGACAAAATGGCAGAATGTGTATTCAATATCTATCACAAAATTGCAAATTGCTTTCTTTGTCATTTAATAAGATAGAATACCATGCTTTTTTTTTTTTTTAACTAAAAATATGCCAAAGTAATCACATATTATTTTTCATTGTTAAAGAATGATATGAATGTGTTTGAGAGAGACATAAATTCTTTCATTAAACCTTTTTTTTTTGAGAAAATATTCACTTAATCTTTAGGCATTCTATATTTTAAAAGAGGACCAAATTAATGAAATAATGGACTTAAAAATAAATAAGGACAAATTTCTATGATACAACCCATGTTTCCAGTCAACTAGAAAGTCACAATAAGTGAACAAAAGAGCACTTTTGTAATAGTCATATGAAGGCTCTGCCATTACCTGGAGCCAAGGTCAGCGTCTGTCGCTTTATCCAGTACACTGCTGAGGTTATGCTCGGCCAGTGTCTCCTCTGGCACCTCCTCCAGCTCCTCTTCCCTCTGCAGGGACAACCGGTAGTTCTCCAGCTCGATTCGCTCTGGAGTTCCGCGTAGTCTCTTCGCAATGCTCGGCTCCTGCAGGCCGTTGAGCTCCGGAGCTGCGGTTGACACAGAGCATAAGGCGGAGATCCCGAATAAATCGAGGGTGTGCTTGTGTCTTGGACAGACGAAGATAGAGAGGGGAAGCTGACTATTGAGAGTGGTAGAAAGAACAATAACGACAGGACTGTGCGACGAAAAACAGATTACAACCCACTGCCGTGGCAAAACCATAACTCGGAGCCGAGAAAAAGTCCCCTGACTAATAGGTTTATTTCTCTGTAGACAAAAACATATCTATTATGTGCAGAGTTGATTATCGATACAGATGATGAGTTATTTTGTGAGTCACTATCACCTGTGTGTTGTAGTACAACTTATTAACTTATCAACTTTAACTTAAATTATTCCCATAAGGACAAACTGACAAGAAGACACCAATTTCAGATCTGTAACTGAATTTATTGCATTAGATTATAGTTCTACAACACATGATATCAACAAAGACAAAAACGATCCAACACTTTAAAATGGGCTTTGCTCCTAATCAAATTCTAAGAACAGGTTACCGCCTTGCCTTTTTCCCATCCTGAGAAGCAAATCTTAAAACTATTATTTTCTTTCTTTTCTTAACCTATATCAAGGACATAGGCTATATTTCAAACTACTAAAGCACCACTATAAGTGGTTTTATAAGAGGAAAAATGATGTGTGTTACGATCCATGTGTCATATTTGATACTTGATACTAGCATGAAAATGTGGCCAGACCACTATCATTGACTGACCAATATGAACCAATCAACCATGTCTAAATATAAATAGCTGTTTTGTCCTTTCAGAAGACCATATCTCAATTTTAAAAGTGGCAACTATTAATCGAGTGCAAATTCAATAAAATATTATCTCAACTCATACAATCATGACAAAAATTTTATTAAAGCAGCACAAAGTAATTATTGATTTATTAAAGTTCACAATGGAACAGAAGGCTTGTCTTATAATGTCAGGCATCTACAATTTTATTGCATTATTCTATTAAAAAGATTTAGAGATTTGGGATGTAATTATAGACCTACTGCAAATTAAATTTGATGCTATTGTACAGAATTTCTAATGAAACATTCTGATGCTACACTACATGCCACAAAAGTAGCAGGCCTATTTTACCTTAAGGTCACTGACCATGTTTCTCTAAATCTTATGAGATTATTCCGATCAGCTATTTGTTCAAACATATATTGAACATGTAATGACTTCCATGAAAACAGTTTGACTGGGATGAGAGATGGTCGGATGCGGGAGACCAGGGCAGCCAAGATGTTCGAGTAGAAGAGTCAAAGAACTTATAAAACGGGGAGATAGTTTTAAGCTGCTCTGGTAGGAGGGGGGAAAGGTAAAGCTCACAGAAGTGCTGGTACAGGCGGGTCACCGCAGTCTCGGTAAAGTGTGACAGTGTAGGTGCAAAACATCTCACAGGTGTTGAGAAACGCATCACAAAGCAGGCTCTAAAAGACACACCACACAGGAGGACGAAGAGCCAAAGGAGAGCATTCACAGGCCACGAGGGGTTACAATCAGAGAATTAAGCTTGGCTTTTCATTGGCTTTTCATTCAAAAACAGGCAGACAAAAATCAACTTCCAGTTACTACTTTGGTGCAGTACAATGTGCCAAATGTGAACTTTGACTTGTTCAAATTGGGGGAAAAAAGCACTGTCACATTTCAAGAATGAAACCACAAATGGAAGCTGTTAATGACTTATGCAAAGAGGTTTGTACTGCTAACTACTGCCTGGAGAGGTAACCAGAAGTGACACGGATTAACTCTGTTTAAATTCCAAGCCAGAAAGAAAGGATGTTTCAAGATGCTTCTCTTGATTCTAAAATTACACCACCAGAGCGCTGCTTGGCTCTATTGGCCAATCAAAAGTCCAAAATAAAAGGCAGAAAAAATGATGTATTCTGAAGAAATTGTTCACTCAGAATCATAAGATTAATTGGAGTGTCTGTACAAAACCTACTGATATCAGTTGGCAAAAGGAAAAGAAAGGAAGGAAGGAAGGAAAAGAGGGACGGGATTGTCATGCTAGAGGTAGTTGAGCAGGATATTGATGGTGAAACAGCAGAGGAGGTAGATGCAGTAGGTACACAGGAAGGGAGAGTCTAGAGGGTTGAGTGCCACCTGGTGGCAGGTCCAGGAGAGCGTGCGTTGGAGGGTGCGCAGCGAGCCTCCCAAACCCATGGCCAGACGCCGGGGCATAGCCACCTTAGCAATAGAGGAAAGCAGGGTACCTGAGAGAGGGTGCTCGGCCAAGGGGGATGCCACTGCTGTAGCCTTTCCAGGGGCATCTACTGTTACCACTGGAGTTTGTGGTACCTGGCTCTCCTGTGACAAATGAAAAAAGGCTGATGTCAATATCAACATATTGCTGAACGGTATCTATGTATCAAGGAAGAGCTGCATGATCAAAGAGCTTCCACTTAATATGCTGCTTCATTCAGCACAAGCTGCCTCTTTTGCCGGCAAACAAATCAGTTCTTCATAAGTAGCCAGTAAGTGCATTTCTAGCAGGGTATAACAAACAGGTACCTTAGCTGTAATCGGAGCCGGGGAGGGCGCAGGCGCAGGCGCAGGCCTCTTCCGCTGAGCATACCCAGATAGACGATAACAGTAGTGTGGCTTGCAGTAGAATTTCCCTGCGAGATAAAGAAGTGACATGAAAACGACCTTTTCCAGCATGCTTTCGGGAATTAACCTTGCATAGCCCAAAGCTTGTATCTGCATACTGCAGGAGCAGACCCTGTGCTTGTTCTTCCATTGGTTTTTTTTCTTACTCAGTTAGGACCCTCAGAGGGTTCAAGTACCACAGTTGACAACAAGACGCCGTTTTAAAGATTATAATAATACTAATAATAAAATAAGCTTTTTTTTTTTTCCTATCAAGGACAATAGACATCTAATCAATCCTTGAGCATAACGGACCCTCCTAGACGAGACACACTCGCAGGCCTCATTCTGTTGTTAAGGCCCACAAAACCTTCACCATGACGCATCTTTCAAGCTGAGTTGTAAACGGAAGTCTTGGTTCAGCTGTAGTTATTGTAGTTCTACCTTGTAGTTGTATATGTCCACCTCTCAATTTGGTTAAAGTTTAGATGAATTGTTCGCCAGAACGGCACTGAAATGTAAACGTTTCAGTGAACTGCAGCATTTTGTCACAATCAAGTTGACTTTTGATATTCTTGGACGTGAGGAGCCCTTACTTTCCATAATTCCTATGATTTTTTTGTATGATGTTGATTTTTGACACCGCAAAGCCAAAACTACTGGTTGTAATCAAAATGTACTGTCTGACTCATTGTTCGTGGATCATAGGGTGTGAGTTTGAGGAGCACAGCTCCTCTCCGCCACAGGGTTTCTTTAATATTGGCCTGATTTCAACCACACAGCATAGCGTCACTTTTAAGGCAACTATAAAACACATTAAAAGTAACACGGAGTGCTTTACAAGTCATTGATAAAGCCGTAAATACTGATGGTGAAGTTAGAGGCCTTAACTGAAAAGCAACAATAAAATGTTTGCGTGTTGAAAACAACAAAAGACGAACAACACAGGATACAAGCATTAAACTGTGATTCAGAAAAAAAGCTAAAGTGAAACAGAACTTAAGATAAAAAGTAAAAATGCTTCAGAAAATGATGCAAAATAAGGTAATTAAAAAATACAATCTGTACACATAAAACACTTTATAATTGCAGACTGAATACTCCATTTATTATAAATCCCCCCCCCCCAAAAAAAATAGTAGATGCAAAGCATTACATTAATTTTGGTCTTACCATCTTCTACGTCAAAGGCATAGGAGGAGAGGCGCAGAGTGGTGCCGCAGTAATCACACTTAAAACAGCTGCGATGGAAGAACTTGCCCTCTGCACTTAGCCTCTCCATCACGTACACCCGCTTTCGACAGAAGAAGCAGACATCGCTGCCTCCGATGTTGACGGGGAACTCTTTTCTGAGAGAGCCCTGGGAAAAAAAAAAAAAAAAAAAAAAAAGTAAATAAGTTAAAATACAGCTTTACAGAGCAGATGAAAACACGTCTGAGGGGATTAAACATTTTTAAGGTTTTAGTGAACATCTAATTCACAGGAAGAGATTTTTACTTGGTGCTCAAGTCACTTTTGACATAAAGCCATCGCATTTGTTACCAGAGGTAGCAGGGTTCTATGTTATCCGTAGAAACTCAGATGAACAGGGTTTATGTTTGTCCAAAGTTCATCAAAGACACACTCTATGTGTAAAGGGTTAATAGACCAAGGTTACATCGTGGCAGACTCAAACTACAATAACACACAGCTCTACTAACACAACACTCCGAAGTACTGGCTTGTAGGACTACATTCCATCAACCTCGTGAGTGACGTGCTTACCAAATCCTCTTTTTCAGGTTGAGGCTTGGGCTCTTCCTGAGAGTGAAGCTGACTGGCTAGCTTTTCAGCCAATAAGCTTACACCCCCTGTGTACATCCTTACATAGTGCTATCAAGAGCATCAGAGAGAAAAGGAAGGAAGATGGAACAGCATGAAAGATGATTTTAGGCAAAGAAAAATACCATGAAAATGGAGACGGGGGGCGTGGGAGAGGATCAGTTTGGGCATTGCAAACAAGTGCTTCAAAACGGGAAGTTCAAAAATGATAATGTTTCGATGACTATTTTAAGACCCCAAAACCATGTTTCAATGCTTGAATTATCAAGACATGCTTTCTATGAAATCATCCAATGTCAATAAGGAACAACTCGGTCCTTTTTTTAAATTCGGACACATGACAAACAAACAAGCAAACAAAAACAGAAACACTTTCAACTAATGCTACTTAGGAATACTACTTATGCTTGCACACACACAGAACTTAGTAAATAAGTGGCAAAGAAAAGGAACTGAAAAAGGGCCATGCCTCGCTCAGAGAAAACATTAAGTACAAATACAACTTCTGAAAACGGGATTTCCCGTTATTCGAATTCCACAAAAAGAAAATTACATACTAAATGGTACCAGGCAACAATTTAGACGGTCAGTTCCCTGAATGGATGAAAATGGATGTAACAATGGCTTGGCTGGCCAATCTCTCTCTTAAAAATAACTCTTGATGTGGAGAGAATAGAAAGCTGAAGGGAATTGACTCATGAGAGAAAATAATTGTGTATATATACAGTATATCATTCACGTGTACAGTGATTGAATCACAGAAAAAACAAGCTCACAATGCACCTATTTAGGTGTGTTAAGAGGTGCCAAAATGGTTTGGATTAAGATTTAAAAGAAAGGTTGAGAGAGGTGTTTTGTGGCTTTCAATCACAGGATCGCAATGCAGTTGGGGACAGGCAACCTCAACCCCAATAGAGGAGTTGTCCATATTTATCTCTCCGCGGATTTCAATGCTGAGACACAGTGAAGTTGATCTGGCGGCTCGTCGCAGGCAGGCATCTAACACAAAAGCTTTCCTCTGTGAGTTCTGGCTTATTTTACCACCGGTCTGTTGATTAATCACACACATTATGCCCATCTGTACTATGATTAATTATACAGCGATGTACCCGATTTATCAGAGCAAACACGGTAAAACACAATGACATTTCAAATTAGTTTCGCCATATTTCACAACAAGCGGGCTGGCTTTTTGGAGCAGAGCTCTTGTGATCATAAGTCATGTTAAGCAACATCGGCGACAGAGTGAGACAAGGTGTCATGCTGAAGAATAATGCTGGTATAGTGTGTTAGCATCTCCGCACTCCATTGCCTCCAGGAATGAAAAACGCTACCTGTCTCAAGGTGGAAGGGGAGGAAGGGGGAGAGGCAGGTGGGTACTGGGATTGGACCAGATCCCATTGATCCATGAAAAATCGTGAAGGTTTTTTCTTAGTCTTAGTCTTCTTTGTCTCCAAGAAGTGGGGGAGAGAGCAAATAATTACAGTTCACAGAAAGGGGTGACAATGAGAAATTCAGAATGTTCAGAAATTAAATTCAATTCAATTAAAAAAGTAGCTTGTGGGAGAAGCCTGTTGGTCAATTACTCTGGAGCTATTCGGTCTTTGACTGATTCCAGCACCACGTACCTCTGCAGCATGCTAAGATGTTTTGCACATTCGCGAACTGTGCTGATATTCCAAATTCAAACCAGAACTATGTTTTATAGTTGATCGTTTTAAAACACAAATCAGCCATCTTTCTTTGTTGTTCTCTTGTTTGCTTGATTTCAATTGACATAATGCACATAAATCTTTCCTCAAGTTGGCCATCAAATTAGTCTCCATTCGCAGAAAATACAAAAGACAGTATCCATTAGTTTTTCTCCTACTTTCTGAGTTGTAATTAACAAGTACACCTGTAGTCATAGTTTGAAGATAGAATATTACTAACTATAAATGCAGCATTATGGAATATTTTCATTTTATTTTTTTTATCTTACCAGTGACACTGCAAGTAACACTAGCAGGTTCAGCAGCATTTTAACATCCAAAACATGTGTATTTCTGAGTACAATGTGACCCAATAAGATCAATGATTCGTTAAGAATGAGACAAACTAAAATTGTATAAGCCTCTTGTAACCTAACGTTCAAGATATCTTTAATTTCTTCTTGGTTGGAGTGTTTATGCAGTCAGTTATTTCACTTTTATCATGAATGAAAGCAGCAAAATAATCTGGTGATGCTCAAAATTACAGGGTATCAAAAAATAGGCCTCCAGTATACCTGCCCCTTAGCAAAGCTGTGTTAACACTGCTTTAGCAGCTATTAAACGCAAATCTCAAATTTATAATATGAACTTGTATATCTAAGTACTGCTAATTATGCGGGCCTGCTATCACGGATTTCCTATTACGATGCAAAAACACGTCTGGCAACCAATTTGATCCCTGGCCTATAAAATGGCAAAGTAAATCTTCTATAGACTGAGCATTTCTGCATTTATATATATATTACAAGCTGTAATTACACATTGGCTGTGTGCATATGCCTAACAATAACCAGAATCTATTAGGGAAACATGAATGACTTGAGGCTCTGCCTCTCGAAAAAGTAAAGCAGAACAACAGGCATATCTCCCAAAACTGCCTTTGGCATTGGGCATGCATGAGTCGTCGACGAACAAATATTTCACCTGTGGTCCGGCTGGCTTGCCCTCAAATTGAGAGGCAAGTTGCTCAGCCCTTTCCTGAATACTAAGCACATAAAGGGGCATGTCGTCCTCCGAAACCAAAGGCTTTGCTGGCGTCTGGAGAGAAACAGATGATTTGCTAACCAAAGGGGTGTTGAAAGGAGTTTATTCTCTGCCTTTTCTGTGGATTACAAACTCCTCTGCGGTAAGGGCCATGGATGGTTGTCATTGTTCCATCTGACAGCCTTTAATTTTTGTTGTAATATACGTCTGACCGAATAAACAAAGAAAGCGATGCCCTACAGTGAGGAAGCACTATCGAACAGAAATAGCAAAGTTAACAACGGGCTACGCTTGAGATTAACAGGAGCCGAGTGAACTTGAGTATCAGATAGTCTATGTCTGGTGTATCCTATAAAAAGAAAGTAAAATTTTAAAGTTCCACTGATGGTCAGTCTTGGATTCAAAAGTTAGTGAATTGTCTCAGCACCCAAACCTGACCTTTGGGCATGACTCAGGAGAGGAGTGTGGCGAACCAGGATTTTGAGCGATGCCTTGGGATAAATACCACTGCTCTAAAAAGAAATGGGATGGCTTTTTCTTAGGCTTCATGGGGAAAAGAGAGATGGTTGGAGAAGGAAATTAGACTTGTGAAAAAGTGCATGTATAACATATACAGGGGAAGAGAAAAAAAAACCCTTTTGAACCTGAGTAAGCTTATGCAATGTTTCTTTTTTTTTTTTTTTTTTTTTTTTTTTTTTTAAAAACCCATCATAGTTTTCCCCTTTGGGGTTTTT
>CAAKHD010008464.1:14934-42814 GCA_901007705.1 Fistularia tabacaria | reverse complement strand
TTCCAGAACTTCTCCTTCTCCTCCAACTCACATCCTACCTGTGGGGCATAGCCACTGACAACATTGACCATTACACTTTCAATTTCTAATTTCAGGCTCATAAGTCTATCTGACATTCTTTTCACCTCCAGAACATTCCTAACAAACTCCTCCTTCAAGATAACTCCTACTCTATTTCTCTTCCTGTCAGTACCATGATAGAATGGTGCTCCCAAGCTTCTAGCCTTACTACCTTTCCATCTGGTCTCCTGGACCCACAGTATATCCACCTTCCTTCTCTGCATCATGTCAACCAACTCTCTACCTTTTCCTGTCATCGTCCCAATATTCAAAGTTCATACTCTCAGTTCCAGACTCTTGCCTTTCCTCTTCTGTCTCTGCTTCCGAGCACGCCTTCCTCCTCTCCTTCTTCGACCCACAGTAGCCCAATTTCCATCGGTACCCTGTAGGTTATCGGCACCATGGCGGTCGTTGTTAACCCTGGCCTTGACCGATCCGGTATGAAGTTTTTAGGTTTGATTCGCATATTTGGTTTTGGCAAATGCTTTACGCCAGATGCCCTTCCTGACGCAACCCTCTGCATTTATCCGGGGTTGGGACCGTATATATATATATATATATATATATATATATATATATATATATATATATATATATATATGTTTGTTATATAAATCAAATTCCCTCCCTCTTGGTTTACAAAACAACCCAGCACAGAACACTGATTCAACTTCTTCTCTTGACCTTTCACACCCCAGAATAAGAGTGAATATGGAGGCTTGGACCTAAGAGCAAAATGAAAGTACTTGTACGACATATTTTGAGGACTGATATTGTTATGTATATATATTCAGGGGCGGCGCAGTGGTTAGTGTTTCTACCTCACAGCAAGAAGGACCCGTCTTGCTGGACATGAAACGGGGACCTTTCTGTGTGGAGTTTGCATGTTCTCCCCGTGTCTCTGCGGGATTCCTCCCATAGTCTAAAAACATGTTGAAGGTTAATTTGAACTATTGGCAAATGGTCCTTATGTGTGAATATGAGAGTTTCTCTTGATGTGGCCCTGTGATCAACTGGGGACCGGGTGCACCCCACCTCTCGCCTAATGACTGCTGCGGTAAGCCCCATATCCCCGCAACCCTGTGCAGGGTAAGCGGGAGAGAATTAATTTAAGGTATTTATTTATTTTTAACTTCTTTTTTTATACCTCTAGGTGTCCCAGGATCTGCCTTTCCTTCACCCCAGTGAGACAAGTGTCCTTAACCGACATTGCAAACTAGGCTCGGACTACATACGCTTCACTGAGTTCATAGAACAACACACTGGTCATGTACATCAACAAGTGAGCCAGTTCAGTTTGATCCATTTCATACTTGTATGTTCTATTGACAGAAATTACCTTTGAAAACAGTGTTCATAGCAGTTACACTGTAGTTCATTGTCACTATTGTCTCTTTAATAATAGTCTTACTATAATATATGAAGTAACATTTTTACCAACTTAAAAATGAGTGATTGTTAATTTTTATATGTATAATTTTTTTTTACATGAAATAGGACTCCATTCTAGAAATTAATGCCATTTTTAATTTTACATTTTTGTTATGAGACTAAAAAAGATGAACAAAGTGAGCTTGGAAGGAAACAAAGTGAATGAAAGAAAAAAAGATGCATGTTATCAGATGTATTTACTTATGATCATAACAATTACATACATGCTAAGCAAGACTGTTATGATGTGAACACATTTCTCACTCGGTTAAATATAGGGAAAACATTTCACCCATGTTGATTTGTGTTTATAACTGAATGTGACAAAAATAAAGGAAATAAAAAAACTCATGTGTAAGTTCTAAGGGATGAATGAAAGTGTCTTTGGGATACTTGAAAAAAGTAATGTAATGCTTTGCTATTTAGGAGCATCACACAAATCCGCCCAACCAGACAGGACTTCATGGTATTTACCTGAGAGCGTTCTGCACTGGGCTAGACTCCATGCTGCAGCCATACAGACAGGCTCTTCTGGAACTGGAGCAGGAGGTGAAACAAATACAATCCACTAATTTATTGGCTTAAAGCCTGGATGATGCTGATCCAACTATGTCTCTTTTTTCAGTTCCTTGAAGATCCCCATCTCACTATCTCCCATGTGAACTATAAGCTTGACCAGGTACATAACATTTCTGAAATCCTTTACTAGATAACAGAAGTCAGAATTGTCATTTATATGACATATAAAGAATCAGAAGTGTTTTCTGACATTTTTTTTTCTTGCTTCAGTTCCAGTTGCTGTTTCCCTCTGTGATGGTGGTGGTAGAAACTATAAAATCACAGAAAGTAAGTACTTGTCTTTGGAGACTTCATTTATTGAACTTCCATGATGCATAAAAAGACAATAGTGAGAGAATGTGCTGTCTTCCAAAACTACTGTTGCACAAATATTGAACTGTAGTAATCAGACGCTCAATGTTTTTTTTTTCGCTATTCATCACAATATCTCTAAGTATGGAAAATTCTACATATGGATAAGTACATTGGAGAACAAAACCCTACAATGTCTATTCATTTTATTGAAAACCAAACAAAAACAAAACAAAACTTCTTTGAATCAACACTTGATTCTGTCTGTTAACAACCTTGTGGGAGTACCTGGGAGAGATAGATGAGTCACATCGGAGCTGATGGCCATCTGGCCCTGCTCTCATCTGTCACTTCAGATTCATGGCTGTCAGATACTGGAGACGGTATACAAGCACAGCTGTGGGGGACTTCCTCCTGTACGCATGGCACTAGAAAAGTAAGTCAGTGTCCTTTTTAGACCAGCTTTATAGAGCTTTGATAATTATTCTCACAATTTTGAGAAGGAGCCTGACAATTTGGATAGCCGTGTGTAACAAAAAGATGTTGTATGTGACTGATTTAGATACATTATAACATCGGGCTCATTTGTGAAATTACAAGGCACTGTTATATTCCTCACTTCCCAGAAAGACCTTTGTCAGTCGAAGGTTTGCCCATGAAAGTCACAGACAGAGCATGACAATGAACAAGAACTTACCTAACAAAAAAGAAAACAATCATAAATGCCCAAAACCTCAATGAGTGATTACTTCAATCTTTGCCATAACGTACTTGAAAATGCGCAAAAAGTAACTTAAAAATCAGCAAAGTCCCATTTTGCAGGGATCTATACTTCTGCCATTTTATAATTCCATTTTGCAGGATTCTGGCTGTGTGCCATGGTGTGATGTACAAGCAGCTGGCAGCGTGGATGCTGCACGGGCTCCTGCTGGACCAAAGTGAGGAGTTCTTCATCAAGCAGGGTCCAAGTGCAGGGGGAGCTGCTACCAACCAGGAGGAAGAAGAGGAGGATCTGGGCCTCGGTGGCTTAAGTGGAAAACAGCTAAGAGAACTGCAGGACCTGGTAGGAATCAAAACCATACGACCAGACCCAAAGCCAATGTCGTGCTTCTAAAATCTTATTTTTGTGTGTGTTTTTGTGCGCAAAGAGGCTGATTGAGGAGGAGAACATGCTGGCTCCTTCCCTCCAGCAGTTCTCCCTGCGTACAGAGATGCTTCCATCTTACATTCCCATTCGAGTGGCTGAGAAGATCCTGTTTGTGGGAGAATCTGTCCAAATGTTTGAAAACCACAACCACAGTCCTTCTAGAGCTGGTAGTTTTTTGCCCTTCACTTGTTTTGTTTTCTTTAACTAGAATCTTTGTATTTTTCTTGATTACTAAAACCATTTATGTATGTGTGTGTTGCAGGTTCCATCCTGAAACACCAGGAGGACATGTTTGCTGCGGAGCTGCACAGACTCAAACAGCAGCTGCTCTTCAGCCTGACTGACTTTGAAAACCTCATTGATCGCATCAGAAGCACAGTAGCAGAGGTTAGTTTGTGCTGATGTTTTAACTAGATTGATATAATTCGGTAAATGAATTAGTAACACTGATATTCATGGAACTGAATTTCAGCATCTGTGGACACTGATGGTGGAGGAGTCAGATCTCTTGGAACAACTCAAGGTTTGCGTCAAGGGCACATGTTGGTTCTGGTTCATAAGTCAAAGCTCAATGGATCATTTTTAAAAGTATATATACAATGTGACATTCACTTTTAGAATACATTTAGCAGATTCTGATTTTGCTCAGGACTCTGCAGGCCACTGTGACACTCCTGGTTAATCTTCTCTTGGCTTCAGTGAGTGGCAGTGATGTTGGTTTTCTTCCAGATCATTAAGGACTTCTACTTGCTGGGTCGTGGCGAGCTCTACCAGGTTTTTATTGACCTTGCACAGCACATGCTGAAGACCCCACCAACAGCTGTAACTGAACATGGTAAATGTAATACCCCAAGGCTTAGAAAAATACTTCAGCTTTGACCAACTTGCCGTCGTCCATAAACAAGACATATTTTTGAACCGTTCTTCATTTAGGTGGCAAGATCCAGTTTTCTTTTCTTTCTTTTTCATTGAACATTCTCCAATTCATTAAATTGAATTCTAAATTTTTATATATTTTCCACCTCGCAGACGTAAACGTAGCCTTTCAGCAGGCAGCTCACAAGGTATTGCTGGATGATGACAACCTCTTGCCTTTACTGCACCTCACAGTCGATTACCAGGGCAAAGACAGCAAAGGTGAGTTCCTGCTGAGCCAGATGTCTCAAAAGTAAAAAAGCAATACACAATGATATCAGTTTGATTTTGAAATGTATCTATAGTTTACCCACCTCTAACAGCCACAGTGTTGAAGAATCAGCCAGAACCTTTGCTGTTTCCCTCTGTAAATGGAGGGTTCGGGATTCATGGTTACTCAATCTCTGATTCTGATAATGGTGTGTCAGAGGCAACTAGCACCAGAGATGGAGCCACGCCCCCACAGGACACTTCTCCCCGCGAGGTCCCTCCCACCGGCTGGGCAGCACTTGGACTTATCTACAAGGTCCAGTGGCCCCTGCACATCCTCTTTACCCCTGCTGTCCTGGAGAAGTCTGTTTTTCATCCATTAATGGATTATACCATCTGTTTGTCCTCAGCTAAGCAGAGCATCCCCTCCTCTGTGTCTAGGTACAATGTTGTGTTCAGATACCTGCTTAGTGTGCGGCGAGTCCAGTCACAGCTGCAGCACTGCTGGGCTTTGCAGATGCAAAGGAAACATCTCAAGTCCAGTCAGACAGATGCCATCAAGTGGAGACTGCGCAACCATATGGCTTTCCTAATCGACAACCTGCAGTACTACTTACAGGTAAGAAAACATACAAACACACTTTACATTGCACATATAGCAGTATTTCTAAAAGTTGAACACATCTTCACCACACTTTCGCTTCTTCATCTTTTAAAAGCTCCATAACATAACTCCCCTTTTAAACAGACTGTCTTTGAGAACAACAGCAATTTGAGAACAACACACACATGGACAAACTGCCATCCAAACAAACTAATCTCGAATCCAAATATTGTCTCTTCTTATCTCAAAATGTTAGTATCTATGGCATTTTGATTTCAATTTCTTTTGCATGACTCCTACATCTGTAATAATGATGTTCTTTGCAGCTTTTTGAAGACAAAAATTTATGAAGTCGAAAGTTACACTGTTCACATAAAATGCAATACACAGTGCATTTTTATGTAACATTAGATAAGATGGACATATTTAACAATTTAACAATTAACACTTGGTTCCATCAGGTCAAAAAAATCCTAAAATAATGCTGTGGGATGTGCTGATGTGTAGAGGTGCTCGTACCGGAATTAGATATAGGTCTGTGCATAAAATCCGCATTTTCCTCAATATTGTCTCCAGGTGGATGTGCTGGAGTCCCAGTTCTCCCAGCTGCTGCAGCAGATCAACTCCACCCGAGACTTCGAGAGCATCCGACTGGCCCATGATCACTTTCTAAGCAACCTTTTGGCCCAGTCTTTCATCCTCCTCAAGCCAGTATGAAAGCGGATGATTCATTCCCTGAATTTTAAATCAAGATTGTTTGGTCTCTTGAGTAACAGATATACATCCTTTTGAAGGTCTTTCACTGCTTGAACGAGATCCTCGAACTGTGTCATAATTTCTGCTCACTGGTCAGTCAGACGGTGGCGTCGCTTGATGAGAGGGGGGTGGCTCAGCTGGACATCCTGGTCAAGGTAAGGTGTTTGCTCAGTCTCCTCCCTACAAATCTTGAAATATCACTTTAACATCTATGTTGAATTCCAGGGCTTCAGACGTCAGTCGTCCTTGCTCTTCAAAATTCTTTCAAGCGTAAGGAATCATCAAATCAACTCTGATCTAGCTCAGCTTTTACTGAGGCTCGATTACAACAAATACTACACCCATGCAGGAGGCACTCTGGGCAGGTATGTCACCCAAAAATTGCCCCCGGCAACAAAAATGACAATTAAGTGTCAAATTAGTGAGTAAAAAAAAAAGTAATTTAAGTTGTAAAACAATGTCATAAAATTGAGTAAAGTCATTATGTCATTCAAAAATAAATGTTAAAATAAAAGGGACATTAACATCCTGTAAAGTTTAAGGTTTTAAAATAAGGCAAATGTAATAAGTAGCCTTAAAATCTGAATTTACCTTTTTTCTGCAGTTGCCAATTGTGCTTACATGACTCTTTCAATATTACCTTATACTTATTCCATTAATGTTTCCTTCAGTTAGAACTATATTTGTGGAATATTAGGACTTTATGCTCCTAATGTCAGTTCAAGATTCTCACGTTACCCTGGTACAGGGTTGTCTGCTTCTAGATGTAGATGAAGCATGCAAATAGGCCAGTCAAATTGAATTGTTAGTGTTTGTAGCAAATATGTTTTCTGTATTATCTAAATGGATATAATTCATCTAATCATGACACACTCTGAGGGTCCAAGCCCCGGTTTAGGAAATTCAGTGTAAGTATACTCTCACACCCGTGACTCAAACTGGTATTTTTTTCAAACCTTATATTCACCTAATGCTTTCCTTTTTTCTTCCAGTGTTTGAGAGGAGCACGCTCGATGAAGATTCACTGTATTCTTTCATGCTAATCCTTTTGTCAGTCTTGCCCTGTTTTGGCTGTTTTTCCCTGTTAAAAATCATCTTAAGGGAGTCTCGTAGTTTATCCAAACTGCAAATATATTTTCCTGAGTAACCTCTGTAAAACCTCCTTAATAAGAGTTGATTGAGCCGTGTGTGGTGCTCACTGCACGGACAGAACATGCTTTAGAAAAGACTGTCAGGCATGACAGTGTCTTTTTAAAAAGTCAATGTGATGTAACTATAGCATTATTTTGATCCACTCATATCCATAAAACATTATTGAATTGACCCCCCCCCCACACACACACACTGAAGATCAACCCCTGAAAATTGAGTTGCTGTGATTTTTCTGCTCACACAGTATTTTGAGCTAACCACAATGCCTCAGAATTTCCCATTGTTTCCTAACATGGTAAATGTCTAAGTCGTAACTTGTACACATTGTTTTTTTTTTAGGTTTTGGAAAGTTTATCTGTGGAAATATGTCACAAATTTTGACAAGAGGTGGATACCATAAATGACCATTCCCTGTGCAAAGTTGACTGGCAGAGGGAGTACTTGGTAATGCAGTGCAGAGAGGATAACTCCCAAAGTATGGTGTGTCCATTTAACACTGTTGACCATTAATTCAAAACAAATGTCTTAAAAGGAATCAACAGGAAAATATTTTTGTAGTTTGAATTCATCTTGGATTTTTTGTATAAAATGTAAATATTAAAGGCACATATGTACCAACAGTGGAAAAAAATAAAGTCACTTCCATTAAAATGAAACAAGGATCACAATTTATTATCCCATAAAAACAGACAGGATAAAGGTATATACAGCAGAGGCATGCAACAGAACTAATTCTCTCAACGTTTAGCATGACTAAAGGCATTTTCAACAAGGAGTTGGATTATGAAGAGTAGTCATGGTGGTACTCAGGCTTGCTATGGAAACCGAGGCGCTCACCGCAAATTACACTTTGGATGAGCCACTCAGGAGACACCAGAGGGATTTCCTGGGATGTGAAACTTTTGTCCAGCAGTGCTGGACAGGTCTCATCTGTCAGCACTACATCATACTTGCCAGCAGGAATGTCTGCAGGGAAAGGTGAAAATATCGTCAGTAACCAAGAACACGCAGAATATTTAGGTGACGAGTTGTACACGCTTACCAAAGCTGTCTTTGTTTGCCTGGAAGTGTCGTACAGACGAGCCTCCGCCTAGGGTGAGGAGCTGGACCCAGAGCTCTACTGGCTTCTCCAACACCACCAGGACCCGCAGGGCCTTGAAAGGGCTGCAGCGGGGGTGCCTGATTGGTGAACAAGTGTTTTAACTGAATGTCGATTCTTATTTAAAGAACATTTCAAACTGAAATAGTTAGGGGAAAAAAATTAAGGTTCCTCATTTCGGAATTTGTTTTCTGGGAGCTATTCTACATTTGTAATTGACAAACAGGGTCTGGATGCTCATTGCGCCAAGAACTTTTTTGTTCACTTTGTGGCATAATGTAAAAGAGAGATGGGTAATTATATATTCATGTATATCTACATTCATTGATATTTTTTGACTGAATTATTTTAATATCAATTGATTTAAAAAAGAATTTGACTTTTGACAGTTCAATCACAGTGTCATTTTGAAACCCATTAATATACTGAGGAAAAAATAAACTAAACCGAAGTCAATACAATAATCGAAGTATTTGCTAATTTAATTTAATTTTGATGAGGAATGATTAAAGAGCTGAAACAATTTTCTCAGATAACAGTTTGGTTTGGATACTCATTTTCTATGTTGATTTTCATAACTGAAAAAATTGGTCAAGTGTTTTAGAGTTGATCTGGGTCAAATGAGATCTGGAACAAAGCAGCATTGAGTTTTCTAACAATGAGTTTAAAACTGGTGATTCAAAATCTTACCATTCATTCTTCAGAAAACTGTGAGGCTCAGTTTGTGACTTAATGAGTAACGTGTGGAACAGCATAGATACACTAACAAACTCTAGACAAGCGGAATGTCTCCATACCATTCCACTATGGCATCGTCAGGTCCCACACCAGCAGGCAGCAGGTAGTTTCTGTAGTTTAGCAGCTTGTTGTCTTTACAGCAGTCTCGCACCCAGATATGGGAGACGCACGGGACACCACTGGCCAGGCACAAAAGGTACTTCCTGGTGCGACAGTGCTGGTCTGCAATCAGCAGGCTCTGGTAGGCAGCTTTGCACTGAATTGGGTTGAAGAGGGTCGAGTTGTTTTTTTATACTTTTTCAGATATTTGTCAGACAATTCTTAATAATCTTAAAAACTATGTTTTCATGAGGTGGTTTACCACTAAATTAAACATGTTTAGAAGAGGTTGTATTTTGGAATGATTCAATAGATGCATTAAAATGATAAAATGTACATCTTACTATAATGAGATGGATAGGCAAGTCACCTGATCAATACATTGGCCAATAATCAAAAACACAATCAATTTACAAAACAGCAGAATCAAAAATAATCAAAAAAGGCAGAGGCCTCTCACACAAACATTTTATTCTTGTCAATTCGCTGAAAATATAATTATTGCTTCTGTTTATCTGCAATCTGATAACAAAAACAACGGGAGGGGAAAAAGATCAAACATAAATAAATGAGTCAGTGCCCTTATTGATGCAGCATCCTGGTGGTAGAAATCTCAAACGATTCATTGTTCAACCTTTACCTGTTCTTCATTGAAGTCTGGCAGGATGAAGCCTCCACCTGCCTGCAGCTGAGACTCTGTGTAACCTTTGTTGTATGGACCTGTCTCCACATAATCTGGCGGGAATAGATGTTTAACGAGAATAGATGTCAACTGACAGCCACTGAAGAAAAGGAGAGATTTCAACTGATTCAGTAGGCCAGAAGGATGTCTCACCCTCCTCGTCGTCGCTCGTCAGCTTATTTGTGAGCCTGTCAATCTCGGACGATGCTGTGAGCATGAATGCAAAGCCCATGAAGAGAGCCGTGTTGTGGGGCAGGGGGCCGTGAGTCTCAGCCGGGTCAGCTGACTGACCGGGTAAATCAGTGCCACTGCCGGATGTGTTGCACACTCCAGCACGTTGACCTGAAGGACAGACAAGGACATACGGTCAAGAGTGGAAAGTAAAATGGCAGTAAGACAATAAGTTTAAAAAAAAACAACAAAAAAAAACTGTACACCCACATTCCTAAAATCTCACTAAGTCGCAACATTTAGTCATGCAAATCTCTGTATGTTGGAGTTATAAGCTTTTTGAGCTGGTAGCCAAATCACTTTGAGACTAAACCTATTCAGTTTGATGCTTTTGAACAATAAAGATAGAAGTGTAACTATTGATATTGTCAAGAAAACAAATCTTATAATATAAATAGTTTGATGTTAAAGTCAATTTCTGTGTTAAAATTGACATGAGAACATTTTTAGAAATTAGCTCGAACTTCAGATCACTTTGAAAAACAGGCGAAGGACTTTCTTTAAAAAAAAAAAACATCAGTGTAACTGACATTTTAAACGTTAATCTGGTTCAAAATGAAAACACCTGTGATCCTATAGACATACTGCTTTCCCCCATCTTCCCTCCACCCGTGGACCAAAATGAGAACACTGGTGACGTAGTGTTAGTTACCAGATTGGCCACAGCTGCCGCAGAGGGTGGACTCGAACACGGAGGCCTGTATGTCTTAGTTACTTAGCAGAAAAACCACACATGAACGTTCACTCGATCAAATCTGTGCCACATTAAAGGGCAAGCTTTGACTATAACTGTTCACATCGTCGTTGTAAAATGGAATTTAAGAAATGTTATAAACGGTGGATTTTCTTTTTTGGAAGAAAAACTAATGAAAACCACTTAAAAGCAGCTCAGTGTACCTCAGTAGCATGACTTCAAAAACTGCAGATTAAAAAAAAAGGTGTTAAAATCTTTCATTCATACACATTTATGTCTAAAACTGCCAATAAAAACAATGCTTAAACAACAACTATTTGTTGAAATTCAACTTGGTAAAAATGTCAGTCTATGAAAACCCCGCTCTGGCTATTGAAACAGTTTTGGGGAGCAAGTCAGTACCAGCTCTTGAGCCTGGCCCACTGCGGCCCCTCTTGGCTGGTGGTCCCTTATCGTCCTGGGCCTTTAGCTTCCTCTTGCCTGCAGGGCCGGGGGTTCTGGGGCTGCTGCAGGAGCTGCGGCTGGGGGTTTCCGGACCTGTGGAGTTTCCTCTGCGCCGCCTTTTCCCCTCCACGAGGTTGTCTGGAAAATTATAGTAATGATCATTTATCAGAGCGCCAGAGCTCAAAGATCCAGGGGTGTGTGACCACATTCTTCATGTGAACAACCCCCACAGCCACCTTGACTTCAACACAAAACTCCATGACCAAGAGATGAAGTAGACAGTTAATATAAGATCTGTTTAGCCAAAGGCCAAAAAGGGATGCATTATCCACTACATTTTCATCGGGGATAATAGCACCAAAATATGGGAAGTGGCCAATTTTTATGTTGATACAACTAAATAAATTTAATCTTCATTCAAATGCAGGATCAAGCTACTTTTGACAGGATATTGAGGAGTATCTCAAACAACCATCTTAGTCGCATCTCAATTTATAAAAAGTCAGAAAGATGCTGGACACACAGAACATCTTCATTAGAAATGTTGTTTCATAATTTAAAGCCGTAAAGCCATCGAAATGTTTGGTCCAAACATGTTGAAACATCACACTGTGTAGAGATTCAGAACAGGTTTGATTCGGATTACCAAAAAGCAAAAAAAAAAAAAAAAAAAAAAGAATCAACGCAGGGACACAATTTAGGTGTATACTGTTTAGAAAAAAAAAAAAGTTTTCCATTCTTGATGATGTCAAAACCAGTCTGACGATTGAACTGGATTGTGATGGTCTCACCCAGGCTGATGTCAGAGGCCTTGGCTAACGGTGTGGAGGGCTCATATGGCCCGAGGCTGTGCTGCTCCCTCAGCTTGTTGCCCTGCTCCAATGACAGGATTACAGAAGTCCGGTTGTACCACTGGTTCTGGCCCTCCTTTTCCACACTGTAGTACAGCTCTTGGCCCTCGGTCTTGTAGCCCTTCACAACACCTGCGTTCAAAGGCAGATATATACTCATTAGCCTACACAATCACTTTGAAGCTTTTGAAAATAAAAATAAATCCAAAAAAAATGAACTGAATCAAACTAGTGGCAGGTTAATGTATCCATGTGCTGGGAGGTACATTATTTGTGTAATTCTGTAAAATGTTTTTCCATGTGTCTCAATATCTGTCATGGTTCTAGATAACACTTATTTAATTCTCACATACAAATATACTGGGGATGGCATGGCTCAGGTGATAACAGTAGTCGCCTCAGAACTGAAGGTTGGTTTGATCCCCCTAGTCTGTCAAAGTGTTGCTGAGAGCAAGGCACTTAGCCCCCAACTGCTCCCTGGCAAGTGGTCTGACCACTAATCATAGTTCTTCCATTATGGATAAAAATGCAAAGGCTAGTTTCCCACAAGCCAAACAAACTATTCAAAATTTTAAAAATTAAATATTAAATATTAAAAATATTGCTTTGCCCTATTAAGACTGATGTAAATAAGTAGTGAACTGACTTCTATCTTTTTTGCTTCAAAAGGTGAAAAACCCATTTAGAGAACAGGATCTGGAATTAGCAGCATCAGGATGATCTGTTGCTCCTCCCTCACCAATACTAAAGTATTCATCCTCCAGCAGGGCAGTGACCTCTGTCTCCATGGGAATGGGATCACAGAGCAAGATATCTTTCCCTGCCACCTCGCACTCATAGCCATCATCAAAGCGCAGGCGAAATCTTCCCTCCCCGGCATCTTTGATGATTCGGCCAGAATAGAAGTAGCCATTGGACGACCATTTGGCAACCACCCGAAGTCCCACAAAGCTGCAGCTGGCTGAGCTGGCTTCCTCGGGAGATGAGCGCAGTGAGCCAGAGTGGCTGGGGAGCTCGGCATCTGTGGGGCTGATGGGAAGGCGTGGGGGAACCATTTGACTGTAGGGCTCGTCTTCAGAGGAAGACAGCGGCTGGCTCTGGGCGCTGTACCGTGGCAGTGAGCTACCACCACCAGACCTTAGACACACACAAAGACAGAGAGAGAGAGAACATTTTTTTATTTTGAGTTTGCAATGTAGTTCGACAAAAAAAACAAAGACAAAAAAACAATTACATTTCAGCATGGAGTTTTAAGCCTGTCAAATCTGTGGTTCAAGTCTTGCTGGAAACCAAAAAAAGACAGGGTTTAGCTGAACAGTGGGCTGTACAAAATTATTTGAATCATTATGTTTTCATGCCAGTTCACAAAATGTGAAACTTGTGTCATCAATTATTGAATAATCTTATACTCTTATTTACAGGGAGATGAAAACATTACTTGCCAACTACTTTTAATCATATTTAATACCAATATTTTTGCACCTGAGAAAAGACTACCAACTGCTCATGAGCAACAGAATCCTTCTTCAAAAGTGGAGAAATGATGAATTTCAGATTAAACGTGCAGGAGAAAATAATAAATGATTAGTTGCAGGGCTTAGTGACAGTTAGGTGCAGGAGTGTAAGTGAAAAGAAAGGTGCTGTGTGGTTAGTGGCACTACAGGTGTGTTTGTGGTTCAGTTAGATGATGCATGGTGAGCCTCTGGGAGGACTCACCTGGACAGGGAGGAGCGGGACGGGGGTCGGCCCCTTCTAGCCCTTCCTCGGGGCGTCAGCGGGATTAAGGCCCACGACCCCAAGGTGCCATAGCCTCTGTCCTTTGTGACCCCTGACCCTGCCCTTGGACCCATATGACCCCTCTGTTTTTGCCCGCCTCCCCTCCTGGGACTGCAGACACACAGAGGGGACAAATGGAGCCGGTCAATTTGCTCAGGCACTGATCTGGGGTAACTCACAACCTCCTCACATAGCGAGGAGGGTCTAGTGAGCCCAGATTCATGCCTGGTTGCAACTCGGACCCTGAGGCAGGTGCAAATCAGTGGGATAACAGGGTGTTAGAAAAGTCAAAGACGGTGAGGGAGTGACATAGGAGAAAATAAAGCAGATCAAGCAGAGAGTTTTGACTAACCAATCGAGGAGAACCTGTCAAATTCTGACATGCGTGTGTTTGTATGTGAGTGTGAGAGAGACAGAGACAGAGAGACAGAGACAGAGACAGAGAAAGGAGGCAGTACCTGATGGACCTTGTCCCTCGGCTATGGGGCATAATGAAGTCTGGTCTGATGTGTCCTGCTGTGCTGCTGGTGCCGCCGGAGCTATGCTGTTGGCTCGAGGCTTTGGACGACAGAGAGCTGATATCGCCAAGGTCACCTGAGGTCAAAGAGCTATTGCCTGTGCGACACGGTGAGATGTCGCTGTCCATAACTTGACAGTCCACCACTGGCTCCTCGCTCTCCTGATCACATCATAAGAACAGTGAGCTTCAGGTTATCATTCAACTCTGACAAAAGAAACACTTCCAACATAATTTCTCCTTCTAACAAACTACAACCATGGTTTAGAGACATTTCCAGGATTTTTTCAATAGCCATCCAGCAGGTATGGCAGTACTAATGGATTTAGTATTTTGCAAATGTCATCTGGTTTAATTGTTATTATTCAGTTTAAAATTAACTGTGGCATCATATCATGATTTCATTCAGTATCAAAATGATAAGATATCCTTGTTTTTCATTTTTACATTTCTTTACTAAATTAGATGTGTATCCTACGAAAATCAATTAATTGAAACCCTTCTCATAATAACTAAATTATCATAAAATTAGGCCAAACCCCCTCAACAATTTATTAGTTTTAATTATAGCATTCAAAACTTTCCATGTTCAATTTCATAAAAATGAAAAAGGCAAAAAAGGAAAAATTGTTACCTTTAAAACATTGATTTAAGTTCTTGATATTGGTTCAGTTATTTATTTTGTAGTTTCATTGCTATAGAAGTAAGAAAACCTTTCAATCACAATTACCCTCAAACAAATAGAGACATTTACATTTTTGCAAGCTGTTACCTCTGTTACTCTGCGATCCACCTCTTTGCCATCCTCATAATACACATCTGTAATGATCCGTGTAATGGTGGTCCGCACTTCTTGGATGGTGCGCATGTGTCTACGGTGGAAGGGACCTGCAGTTCTCCGAAACGACGGTGTCTCCGGTTCGCCCTTTGAAAAAAGGACATGTGTGTTAAATGTAAAATACTTGTACCGAGCCATTGTTCTTCATTTCAAATGCAGGTGACTTCGTACCCTGCCAGCTGAGCGAGGACCCGGGTCTTCTGAGTTGGTCTGTTGGGAAACAGTCCGCTGAAGGTGCGAAAACACAGCGCATAAATCAATCTCTCTGAATTCTAAGAAATATTACAACTAGTCATTTACATGAGTACAGTATGTTAAAAAATAAAGTACTTATACATAGATATAAAACTAAAAAGAGCCAACCAAGCTAGAAAGCAAGTCTAAAGGGAACTTTACAATAGGCCTTTGTGTGTAAAATGATCTAATAAATCTCACAGTTGCTCTAAAGCAAAATAACCCATTATGTGATATTCAGCACATTTTCTTTTTGGGGGAAAATGACCTGCTTACAATGCTGCCCATCAAAAGCGAAGAATACAACCCTTATGCTTCTCGGCTACATTTTAGAACCTCTGAACAATCAGCAGCATTCAGCAGATTATATTTAAACTTGCACTTTTTCGATTTGCACACTCAATGCTGAACTTGACTGTTTACATTCTATTTGCACATGTTTACGGTGTACATTCATTGCTGCTACTGCATGATAATCAAACTTGTCAAAAAGCCATTATTTACCTCAGAATATTTCTGAACTATGTTTACCTTGCAAGTCACACTTTTAATTGCAAAGTTTACATTTCCACTGCATATTTCATTCATTGCCCTCTATTGTGCTGTTATGCATTTATTTGTATTGCATCCTCACAAACTCTTCTACGTTACTAACACCTTGTTGTACTATCTGGCATTCCCTGCGAACAGCAAAGTAAGAATTTCATTACTTACATGTGCATATGACAATAAACTCTTTGATTCCGAGTCATCATAGCCTGCCTTTGTCAAATTTAAACAAATACTCAGTACTAAAGTAGCTACAAAGGTAACTAAAATACACGTGTACCCCCACCAGGTTGTGTAAAAAAAGAACATATCAACAAATCAAATGTTGGTCATTTGTTGAATACATGACTAGCATCACGTATGAAAGTGTACTTTGGAGTTTCTGTGTATGTTGAACCTTTTATAGAGGTGGGCTTCTAATCTTGAAGGCTACCATTCATCGTGCAAAGCTAATTAGTGTGAGACAGACTTAAAGCTTTGTGATGAAGCACAGGAAGGGGCAGGACATGTTCTTATTGCCATAAACTGAGGAACCAATACGGGACATTTCTACTCTGATGATCAAAGACAGGGGGAAACAGGCCAACCTGCAAACCTGTTAATCAAGTTGAAACATTTTGACGTAATAATGCAACAGTAAGTATGGTGGTCTGAATAATGGTGGTTTCGAAGGAAAAATGCTAATCCACTAATTGGACTAATTACCATTGTGAGGAGGAGAGCCATACACATTGGCATCCAATGTAAAGTACAGATTTATTAGTACTGTGTAATTTCACATTATTCATGTAGGTGTATCAGGTTTCTTTAAGACCATATATATAGTGCACTTAATGACAAAATAAAATAATTTTATCTATATTACATGGTCTTCTGATAAGGGGGCAAACCGGTGAAATAAATGTAGTTTAGCAGAATGTACAATACTGTATTTACCTGTGAATTGTTTTGGGTTCAAAGTACAGTAGAAGAGTTATGGAGTATTTACTGTTGTCCCTCACTAAATGACACTAAAAGCATCCACTGTTTTCAATTGGAATGGGCTTAGAATTTCTTCATACACTTTGAAGACTTGAATGGAATAATAACCATCGTTCCTATTTGTGATCACCTCTTGTAGTTTTAAAAGTCTGGAGACACACACGTGAACACTAATGTTCCAAAGCGATTACCAATTAACCAACTAACTAACCAAATTGGAGCCACCCTTTCCTACATTCATGTTATTCATTAATGACTGTTGAAAACAAACCTTGCTGGTTGGACTGGTTGTGATGGTGATGTCAAAGGTCTGCTGGGTCACTGCCTTCTGTCTTGCCTCGGTCCTGTTTGGTGTGGGCGGCTCAGGTGACCCCCGCCTTTCCTCTGACTGCTCAGGGAGGCCAGGAGGGTCCTTGGTGGTCTCCTGGGGTTCTGCAAATACTTCTTCATGTGAAGGCTCTGATCGGCATTTGGGGACGCTATTGCATCCCGACCATGAACTCTGGGAAGTCCTCTGTGGTGACCTAATCAGGTCCCTCCTGCCAAAACATTAAAAACAAAAAGAGAGAAAAAAATAAACAACTTTAACAGCCCTCATATTGTATACAACCTTCAGATTCAATTGCCCAAGCTTTGATTTGGTCTACAACTGGCCAATAAATCTGTATCATATGTTTTGTACTTAGGCTAACTGGGATCATTTACTGTCCATTAATTGAATGGAAAAATGTCTGTGTGTGTGTGTAGATCCTAAAAATGGTGGGGTCCTTTTAAAATTTTTGAAGAAAGGCGCACTCATCACACAAATTAATGGCTCAGTTGATGTATTTGCACAGCATATAGGGCGCAAAGCCAGGGTACATCAGTGTCAACCACAATTCACTGACACCCCTATTTTTTAAACAACTGCATTGTTACACTTCTATTTCTCATACCATGAAGATAGAGAGTGCAAAAATACAACAAAACTAAGATGAAACTTTTATTCTCAACAGCATCCCTCTAGTCCCTCTATCTTTCTTGAAACCAGGAGAGTTACTTACATTTTATAACCTCTTTGTTGAACTGCCTGACTTTGGAAAAGCAGGGCAAAATGGCACCTTCCCCCCCTCTGCATGTCCCATGAGAATATACAAATGGAGCAAAAAATAGCCACCAGCCCACCTCAAAACTCAGAAATTAGGTCTCAGTCTCCCTCTCACTCACACAGGCATAAGAACTGTACCATTTCTGTCTGATAAAAAACATTAGGTTAAGCTATTCAGATCCCAGGCAAAAGACCAAGGGAAGCTCCAGACAATCAAGCAGTTAATTCATCACATTACTGAAGTACAAGATTTAAGTAAACCTTTTTATATTAGGCTGATAAGCAACATAAAGAAATTGTCAGATTTTTAAAATTCAGTGACCGGGTTATCTATAAGGATCTCAGAGCATACTATATTATGTGACAAAACATAGCTAGTGTAACATAAACAGTGTCCTCAGCCACTCTGAGCTCCAGTATTGAGATTCAAAATAATTTTGCCACCAGAGGGTGACCACTATTTACCCTGACATTTATCTGCATGTGGCTGGGGTAACATTTGGACCCTGAGTTGCAGGAGTCCCCCTGCCTAAAAATCATGTTCTCTAGACGTGTTTGGTTAAATCCTGGCAAGCTTTTTTTTAATTTATGTACTGAAATGCAGTAATTTATCAAATGTTGTAATTTTTCAAATTGTTTTTACATCTGCATGCGCACAAACATTTTACCAATTCCTACTCCCTGTTTATGGATTGAAACTAGCATTCTGCATATGGCAGAAAAATCTGAAGAACCTTCATGTGTGATTGTTATCAAACAGTCACTTGTACTGAATGCAAACATAAACCGGGGAAAGGTTGCCAGAAGTGACACAGCTGCTTCGCTCTCTATCTCTTGTGCTATGCACTGTCTACCTGACTGGTGTAGTGTTTCGTCCAGCCAGGCACTGGTCCTCGGCCCCATGCTGTCCGATAATTTGCCTGACTCGAGTGAACACTGGCGGGCTGCTGGGACACAAAACATCAAGGTTACTCTTCTCTTTTAACCAAGTGATCGGTCACACTGCTATCCCTTACTAAGATTAGTGGATTCTAAGATGACATATGGATTCATTTTTGTCACACAGTTTAACGTCAAAATGTACTTTATCTTGCAGAGGTAATACAAAGATGAAAAGTACAGGGTTGATAACCAGATAACTAATGCAAATCCAACTCAATTAGACGGGCTCTCTAAAATATATTGATTTTAATCCTGCCAAATAGGAACCCTTTATAATCTGCTTGGCCCTAGACCATCTACAAAAATGAGTACAAAATGAGTGAACAGGGTTAGAGATATTCAAACAGCCCTACACTCTTGTCTTTGTGAAGTCTAATTCTAAAGACCCTGGGAGGCTGGCAGACACAAACACTTCAAAAGGAATTCTGTGAATGTGATAAAATAGAGTGCCAACTTACCTGGTTACAGCCTTGGCAACGGTGGTAACCTTGACAACGGAGCCATCCTCTTCTGATAGTGTTGGCTCTGGTGAGGAAGAAATACATTATTGAGGGGTATGAATTCATGCAGTATATCCACAAATATGGTCTTGTTGCTCAGGCTTGAGCAGGGGATGGCAACGAGCTCTTACTCTGTAGGCTGAAACGCTCCGAGCTGCCCTCCTCCACTGGGGTCACCAGTTTCATCCTTAGACTAAGTTTGCCCTCCCGGGTGTCAGTGGTATCATCCCCGCTTTCTGCTGAAACTATGTCACTTGCTGCCATTACCACGTCTCCAGACACATCACCAACCAAGTTTGATTTTTCCGAAAAGGATGTTATTTCTGGATTTAAAAACAAAACAAAGCACGAACTAGTGTTGGTCCATGCAGAAAGAAAAATACATTGCAATATTCAGGGGTCACTTTTTTGAAGGATAAACAGTCACATTTGGAAAAATGTCACACACTGAACATAAAACGTCGCTGCTAGAAACAATTTAAGATTGGTTTTACTGAAAAAGCTTATGAAAGGGATCTTAATGCTGTGTTTTCTGTACTTTCAAAGATTTAATTTCAGTGGGTAGACAGAAAGAAGTTTTGTTTTTGTTTCCAAAAGTCTCCTGGTCATGTCTAAGTATCTTCTTCCTTATTTGAGGCCATTTGTTGTTGATTTACAAGCTGTTTTTGGCAAGTTTTAAATGCAATCATGCGAGTTTCTTGCCAATTTTAGTAAAGTATTTAGGTATTAAATTTCAACAAAAAAAAATTACTGAGGATTCTTATGGAAACATTAATCGGATTTTTCACTTAAAATAAAATTGTGACCAAATGTCATTCCTTCCACTTACGGACTTTGTCATTCTGTACACAGCAGTTATGCACAAAAAAAATGTTTTCATAGGCATTATCTTCACAGTATCCAGATTTCAAACACAGTGAAGTACAAGTAAGTAGGGTGCAAGTAGTAGCAGTTATGAGGTGCTGCTGCAGTTATATGGCGGTGCAGTTAGTCACGTTGAGTCATATGTACAAGAGAAAAATGTCACTGCAGTAAAATATTTTCAGGGAAATTAATAAATAGATAAATAATTGTCAACTGTGCAAAAGGTGCAACTGAAACAGAGAATGCACAATTTCAGTATTCCAATACTGGTTTTAAAATTAATTAAATTAATTTACAGGAATGGAGCTATCTAAAATTAGATGGAAAAATAATGTATCACAATGTGCCATATCAAAATCCAGAGAACATAATCATTGTTAAACAATAGTATATAAATAGTGTCACATAACTATAATGCCCTTTCAATGATATTGAAAACAATGTTTCCTACTTTATGATACAAGGAGCTGATTGTCCAAGAAACCCACCAATGGGAGTGCTGTGTCTCAATGTCCGCTTCAGCTGGTTCATCAGGGGGGGAGTGACACCAACAACTGGACCAATCAGCTCCCCCTCTTTAGGAAGTGTGAAGTGGAAGGAGATTTCTGTCAAGAGAAAGTGATTTGATAAGATTTTTTTACAGCTAAGTTCTTGTTAGGAACTGGTTGAGAGTGATTATGTATTTTTCAAAGTTTTTTTTGTCAATAGGAAGCTCTGCCAAGCTGATTCAGTTCTGGTCCATATCTATCCAAACTTAAGAGGCCTGATAGCTCAAATCCCGACAGGAAGCATTAAAGTGCCTGCTCATTCAAACAGATTTATATGTTGTGTTGTTGTTTGTTTTATGGGTGATTCCAGAATATCTGCGGAAATGGCAGTACTTCAACTCTGCATTGAACTGCAATTAAACACCTTTAAGGAAACCTTTAAAGCTTCCGACAACGGGTTACCAGCGCAAACATAGTAGAGAGAGCAATAATCAAATAAGGGTTTGTGAGTGTAAATGGAATTATGAATGGAAGGTTTAGATAAAAGCAGAATGACACTGCAAACTAAACCTATAGCTGACAGACCAAGAGGAGCAAGAAAATGAAAATAAATAAATTAAGAAATAAACAATATTTAAAGAAACGATAAGGGAGCCTGTTGTTCATTGTCCTGTTGTATGTACATCAACAAGACAATAAGCATGCTATCTACCTTAAGGCTTTGAGAGAGATTTTTCAGTTTTAAAAGACACCAGCAATGAGGTGACAAATGTTAAGGCTGTACAATGAGCCTTTCTGTATCTGATGAAAGTTGAGACATTTCCAACTTTGAGTAAAAGTTGATGCTCAGCATCTTGTTTTATCAACACCAAAATACAGTACTACTTCTGGGAACCTACATTTAGTATACATACAAGTCACAATTTACCTGAAAAAAGACAAAAAAATGTGATGATTTGTTTAAAAGTGTATGTGGAACGACAACAGAAAATTTAAAGATAAGTAGTTGTACCCGAATATCAGCGTGACATTACCAAAAAATGGATGTGGAATTACCTACAAAACTAACAAAGACATTGTTTATTAGCTTTTAAGAAATGGGGAGTTAATTGGGAAAAAAATAGGAATTTGTTGAACAGACTAATTAATCAATTAATGATATTAAAACTGCTGCCTTTTGGAAGTTGACAACCTCGTAGTTTTTGAAGTACGTAGATATTTGCAACAAGTCAATATGACACTATGAGTACAAGATGAAAGGAGCTAAAGGCAGAGATTGAAAAGATGCTTCCTCATCATGAGATGGGCAGTGGGGTTCACTACATCTGCATCCATCTTACCTCCAGAACTGTCACTCAGACTCTTGTCTTTGAGCCCATCTGGTTCTGACGCTTTGTCCTTCATCTGAGCCAGGGACTCATGGCCATTAGTAGAGGTAGACATGTTGCCTCTGACTGGCTGAGAACTGTTGGTCTTTGAATCTTGTGTCACTGCTTGGGGGGGAACCTGTGAGTCTCTCACAGAGTCGCTAACCATAACGACGCTATCCTCTCTCTTGTCCTGGTTCTCCTCCATTGGCTCAGGTGACACCAGTTGGCTCTCGGAGAGAGCCAGTGCCAGACCAGAGGTCCCGCCTCCCACTGTGCTCTCTTCCTCATTCATCAGCACCCCTTCCTCAACTACAACTTCATCTGGAATATCCTTGTCCATCTGACTATTGCTGACTGTTACACTCTTCTCTGACAGGGTCTTCGCAGTCGCTGCTTCTGCTGCCACATCCACAGCAGATGCCTGGGAAATGACTGACATCGAGGCCGAACTGCAGGGGGTCATGTCTGAGGGTGTTTCCTCCACACAGATGTTCACAGTAATACCTGGGGAGTTCAATTTGGACTGAGAGCAGGACACTTTAGTGCTGGAGCTGCTCCGTTTGATTCCAGCCTCACATTCTATTACATTCACATTGTTTACATTCAAAGAGGTCTCGCTACAAGCTTTGGAACCAGTGGCGGTTTGTGATTCTGCAGGGAGCCCCTTGGTCTCACTGCACTGATATTGGCATGGTGTTACCGGCAGTTCCTCTGGTTCTTCGATCTGTGTGGCCTGGCTGTCCTCCAGCGCCTCCTCAAAGGTATGCTGGGCCTGGCTTCCTCCCTGCGTGTTCACAGAAAGCTGCACAGGCATCATGAGGGGACGCTGGGATTCCACAGATAATGATTCTGTCTTCTCACTAGAATGTTGTGCCGCCTCCTGGCTCTGTGTGGGAACAAACACATCCTGAAAGAAGACACCACATGTACGTAAGCAAGCACGCATGTACGCACGCACGCAGAGAGAACATCATATATAACATAAACAAAAGTCACAAAAAATAGAATTCGTACCGGCATTCATCACTTTAGGTAATGAATATCGTTAAAATATGATATTGTTCTGCGGGTTCTTTTGACAATATCACAAACTGTGATGGCTAATTCCATAGTCTACATCCAGAAAAGTCAATTTGTCAATTTATCAACATTACTTACAGAAAAGGAATATGATCGATACTAGCCAACCATAGGAGATGTAATTTAGTTAAGGGAATTAGGAAATTTTTATTGGGGAAAAGGAGCATTCTTCTGATTCCTTTCCTTTGTTCAATATACCACAATGTCAAAATTGTTCTAAATTTATATTGTTAATTATGGTTCCAACTGTGAATGGCAACTGCTATATGTGGACTACAATTATATAGACTGAATTTTTTTATGAGCCACAGGAGGCTTGCAATAGTAATAAACTTGATTGATAAATGAAGTAAGGAGGTACAGTATATGTCTATGGAGGTTCTCAGTCATCCAAGTCATGGTTAATTCTGGTCAAAATGTATTTATGCCAACTGGACTTGACTTTCATCTCTTGAGGACGCTCAAGTCCAGTTGCCACGAAAAGATTTACAGAGGTAAGGAGGTGTTTAAGTTCATGAAATGAAGAACTTACATGAGAGAACTCTGGCTGAGAGGGCAAAGACAGTGCTTGGTCCAATACAAAAACCGGGGAATGTTGGGAAACAGGGGTGGAGGAAACTGGCTGTTGCTTAGGTGCAGCATCTGTCTCCATGGGCTCCTCCTCCTTCTTCCCAGGTCCAACCCCAGGGTGCTGTGAAGTAGCCATAGGCTCCTCAGACCCTAACAGAGCAAAACAGTTTCAACACCTTGAAGCAGATTCTATTTAGTCAAAAATATCAGTCGTTTCAGGAGCTTCAGCTACTACCCTGTGGATTCTCTGCATCAGTTGGTGAGTTAGGCACAATCAGAGAAGTGGGGCTAAAGTGGTCAGGAGTTGGCGCAACAATGTCCACAGAGCTCCTGCAATAAAGAATAGATAGGTAGACATCAGGTACATTTTGTTGTTAGTATTATTATGTATTGTCATTATTAATATCATCACTGAATCAAAACAAATTACCGCTTTTCCACCCAATTTCTGGCACACTCAAGAGGCACAGCAAGCTTGGCAAATTTTCTTAAGTTTTTAGTCATTTCTTACAGATTTCTTAAGTCGGTCATTTATGACATTTTCAACTGCTATTGAAAACCATGGATTTACAAACAAAAAAAACAATTGTTAAACGTGATAAATTAATTTAAAGAATCATTTATGTGATTTAATGTTTTTTATAAAACACTAATAGTGTTTTTTTTCCACCTTTTGGTGGATTATTTCATTATTTCTTCATTCATGCCAGTCATTTTTTTAAATTACATGGACTTATATTAGACCCACAACAGGGACATTTTTCATGCTCTAAATATAGACATGAAACTACGATCATCAATGAAATAATGATTAAAAATGCTTTCAAAATGACCACCAAAGAATTAAAATACAATACATTAAAACATTCTTATTAATAGTATTGTGTGCACTTGTAATAAGCCTGTTAAAGTCAGTAATCTTTTAAGTAATAGTTAATTCATAAAAATCTTCTTGCTACCCCGACGTGGGGGATTCCCCTTGTGGAGCTTACTGGGACAGACTCTCCTGAGCCAGGGCCTCTTGTCCAGACAGATGCAGGAGTCGGAGGGTGTGGGCTGGCGTGGAGGTGGGCTGACCTTGCTGCTCGGGTTCAGACACTGTGCTATCAACTGCTGTCCCTGAGAGACAGACAGATAACCACAAACATTAAATGGAAAGAAAAACTTTCAGGTATAAACAAGATGAGCCTGTTCAGAATTCCCACCAAAGATGATCACATTTTAAGTTTTTGCTGCTTTTTATTCCAAATTTCAAGTAACTTTCAGCTGATCATTGTGCAATTGCAGATTTTTAAACTATGTCAAGCTAATTTTTATGCATTGTTTTACTGATTTGAACATGACTGAGTGCAAACTTCTTTAATGTCTTTTTTTATCATACAAGGGGTGAAAAGCGAAAAAAAAAATGTGTATCACAGTATCCAATTATAAAAAAATGATCCCTTCTTTCATTTGCAGTATGTCTGATATCCACTATCATACGGTTCAGCTAAAATAGACACACCTGGTTTGTCAGTGTCGAACAAGTCCTCCTGTGAAGACAGCAGCTCACCATCTTGGTTCTGTGGCCTGCCAGAACCCTGCTGGCCCTGAGAATGAAGCAGGACCTGGATGCTCAGCTTCTTGCCTGACTGGCACGAAGATTCTGTCGAGCTGCTGGAGCTCACCTCAGACCTGCTGGGAAAAACACACTATGACAGCTGGACTGGGGTTCACCTGTCCTGTGATCATAGAATGAAAATGGGACATGAGGCCGTACCTGGCTGCTATGCTTTCCTTACCCCCCGAAGCCCCATGGCTGATTATCTGCTCTGCTGTGACTGGAAGCAGGTAAGACAAAGAATTGTTAAACCCCAAGAAGCTTTCATCCCTAACGTTAGCAGTTTCTGATGACATACTGGACAAAGAACCATCACAATGCCTTTAGCTGTCAGAAAACTTTTTGTTGGATTAGGGGTCTATTTTTGCTCTCACGTGCTGAAGATGCATCAATATATGTACTAAGTGCAAAAATAAAATCAAAGGCTACTTGTATAGTGCATCCTCTGACTATACTACGAAGTGCTGTGCGATAACTGACTGAAAAATAAGAGCAAAGAAAATTAGAAGGGTGGTCATTAGGAGCTGCCACGGAGTAGGAATGTCATTGATATATTCTGCAAGCAAGTTTTAAGATTAAGGAATTAGAGGACAGAGGAATACAAAACATGCATATGATGTCATCAAATTGTACTCATGTATCAATCTCACTTGCATCCAAGATTGTGATATATGATTTTACAATATAAATGCAGACAAAGACCAATGTCTGGATAAATATAAGTGTTTGACAAGTACTTGCTATTTTGGTTTGTTTGCTAACTTGAAAATGACTAAGCAGTAAGTCCCCTTAATACCATTGTGGTCAGTTCCTAAGAAGCAATTCACTTCTTTCCCTCAACAAAGCAGAACGAGGTGAAACTCCATCAGTAAATCAACAAGGAATCTACTCAAATAAAACCTTTGGTGACTTTATGGAGAAAGCAGTTTCATTTCTGATGTTTGTAGAGACACCTTTTACGTCTCCGGTGACAAATGTGCGATATGTCTGAGGAGTTAAATTATCAGAACCTGATTTGGAATGCGTGTCTGTGGCTGGCTCAGGGGTGTTTTCCTCCACATTCTCCTGACTGTTAACTTCTTCACGGCCCAGATCCTGACTTTGCGAAAGCTGAATAAAACCAAACTGCGAGTTTCCCTCTGAAACAAAAACATAAAAATACATCTGGTGACTTGAGTTGAATTATTTGTTCTTTCAAAGACGGTAGTCATTCTATTCATTCTCACAACGGAACGGCTAAGACAAGCACCTACCCTCAGACTGGATGCAATGTGTTGTGGAATCAGCCCCAGATTCCATTTCCATATTTACAGACGAACACCTAGAAATGTGCATAGCAGAGTGAAAACATTTTCTGAAATGACATACCAGCGGATGAGACAATCATCTATTTCTACATACTTCCTATTGTTGGGCAGAGAACAGATGTTGAGGACTTGACTCTCTTCTTGGAAGGCAGAATTGGCGTTGGTGTCTACATGAAAAAAAAGTTTTCTTTTAAATCCACTGTGTACAATATATATTTTCTGTTTTGTTCGTGGAGCACCTACCAGGATCACCCTGATTTTTGCACTGGGAGCTCTCTGATTGGCTGTCAGTCTGGGAGTATCTGCTTCCAAGTGGTGAGGATATCAGCTCCTGAAAGTGGATTATAATCGAAAAATAATTTTCATCATAATTTACACTAAAGTAAATACATTTTCTTTAACGTACATTACTGTGATGTCAAAAACATAAAAGAAGTATATTCACCACATTCACTGATATATCCTAAACTGTCACTCCAATTAATATTAATTAATGTTAATTTGAATAGATAACTTCTTGATAAGTTCAGGCAAATTCAGGCTATTTTTCTTGTGCCGGGTATTACAATACATTTTAGAATCATCTTTTTCTTTTGGCTTTTCCCTTCAGGGGTCACCACAGTGAATCAACCTTCTCCAGCTTACCCTATTCTCTGTATCCTCCTATCACACACCAACTAACTTCGTATACTCTCTCCCTCTGTCCATAAGATAAGATAAGATAATACTTTATTGATCCCCATAGGTGAAATTCGGGTGTTGCAGCAGCAACACTAGAGAAAGAGAAAAAAAAACACACACAAAAAAAAAAACAGGAAAGATATATATACACACATATCAGTGCAAACACATATGCACATAAGTCACCATACATTCCCACACTCACGTATACATACATTTTTACACATATACCCATACCCACAAAAAAATTATATATATATACACACACACACACACACACACACACACACACACACACACACACACACACACACACACACACACACACACACACACACACACACACACACACACACACACACACACACACACACACACACACACACACACACACACACATAGATCGCACATCTCTGTGTCTCCGGTTCTTCCACCCACTGACGGATCCCACTGCTTTTCCCGGAGGGCGCGAACAGGTGAGCGCCGGGAAAATCAGGGCTCGGAAGTACACAC